>JAYMFT010370049.1:0-21740 GCA_038088735.1 Panulirus argus
GGGGGGGGGGGGGGGGGGGGGGGGGGTGGGGGTAAGGGGGTGAATAGGTCTTTCAATGCATAATTTTCGTAGTTGCCGCTAATATGGAGAGGTTATTTGGATGCTTTTTAAAAAGGGTTCTCATAATGAGTAAATATGGACGAATGCATTTCACTTTTTTTTCTCTCTCTTTTAACATGGAAAATGAATTATCTGAAGTAGTATTTACCCAGGATCTACAGCTGTGTGTGAATGTGGAGAAAAGTGCGCGGGGTGTGAGTCAAGGCCTAACCAGACCTGGAAGGAAACTGGGATCAAGCATGATGGTATAAGACTCAGAGGCTTTCCATCATCAGACCTTGTGAAACACACCGCCACACGCATCGTCTCAGACACAGTGATAACTGTTCTCGTGCAAGTGAACGTTAGCAGTGAAAAGATCACATGATACAGGAATATAAATCGATTTTGCTTCAGTTTTATTGAATTATGAAGTAGTTTCGGTTAATTCTTCATATTGTTAGAATGACAGTCAAAGATAGACAAAGGTCAGCAGAAGACTGATAATCTTGGCAATATGCAAGCTAACAACATAGCAGCTGAGCATACTACTGTCCTAACAACGTCAGATTTAAGGGATCTCGATTACCTTCCCAGGGTACTTTAAAGTCGAGAAAATTGAGAAATACGTGCAATAAAGAAAACTAGAACAATACAAGGAATATTTGATATTTTCCTGCAATAACTACATTTACAGATACAATCTGACGTCAATCTTTATCATGTTTGACATTAATTGCTGTAGTTTGATGTCAGTAATTGTAGTCTAATATCAATTACTATATACTTAGACGTCAACTTTTATACAATATGACACGAATGATCAGAAAGGCTGGCATATACCAACATAAAATTTGACATCATATATAACAGTAAACCATCAGTTGCCATTTTTGATGGAAACTTTCAGTCTGACACATGGTTTAAAACCAATTATCATTCGGAAAAAAAAAATTCCAATGTTACACTGAGTAAAAAATCTTTATTTCAGAAATACAGACAATGGCGATAATTCTATCCATCAGGTTAAAGTCTGGACCCAAATCACTTGAATTAGTCCGCATTCAAACAAACAAAATAATTTTACAATGAAACCTCATGTGATGAAATATATTATTTGTTCCTTTTCCCACTATGTGAGATTTCCAGCGTGAGTGAGCTGGCTATACGCACAGCGCTGCTCCCCCGAACTCACATAAAACATCGCTCTACAGAGTTCCTCCCCGCCTTATCATATACGCTGCGACCAAACAGTTTACCAACTAGCGTTGCAGTTCCAGTCCTCTGTCGAAGCCTACGATGAAAATAACTGTTTTCTCTTTTGAATGGGCTGTTAGAGAGAATACACCCCTTCTAAGCTCAAGCACTCTATGAACTCTTGCAATACCACATCATCACCACCTCTAGCAAACCTCACATCACCACTATCACCACCACAAACACCATCATCATCACCACCACCACCTCCAACAGCTTCCCCCACCACCCGACCACATCACCCACTACCACCACCACCACCACGCGAACCCCCATAACACACACAGCTTCCATCCCTCCCACCGCTGGATCCCACACTAGTGTTCCAGCCCCCACGTCACCCTACCAGCTCTCCCAACTCCCCCAGCATTCCCACTGATCCGACAACACCCCACCCACCCACCCACCATTCCAACCAGCCTCCATATTATCTCTGTTACCGCTACCGGCTCCGGCCTCTGTTACTTTCATCCGCCCCACACTTTTTCCATTCCCTTCTCACCAGCCCCACGCTTCCTCCAACAGCCCCACACTTCCACTATCGGCCCCATACTTCCCCCATCACCGGCCCTACACCACTCTACTCCAACAATAACATTTGCCCCTGGCCGCCCCTCGCCGGCCCGGCCCGGCCCGGCCCGGCCTCCGGCCTAAAGCTGATGCAGCAGTGGTCGCCCTGAAGCCGATATTTTCTGAGTGGGTCGTCGCCAGCTGGGATTACATCTATATTCCTCTCTTGTTGCTGCCCGTTGGAGCAGCTCGACAGCAGTTTGGGCACTTAGACCACAGATTTTAGTCAGAAAAATCCCTTAATTGTTTTTCGGATTGAAATGTGTTAGAGACAAACGAGACACGGGTCGCGCATGTCTTACGAGCTTTGAAAAGAAAGGAAGAGGATCATTCGGGGGAAATAATATCAATAGAGAATCTGTAACATGTGACAAAACTCTGGTTATCCATATATACTGTCAGGTGCTGACCGAGTCACGGGGATAAAACTTGCCTGACGCGTCACACATTATGACGATGTTGCAGTGATTCTTTTTTCCCGTCAGGCGGCGACAGTGACGCGGCTGTGACGGCCCCGTGACGGGTGCTCTGTACAGGGCTGTCCTGCCTGCCTCACTGGAGCCGGCCATGAAGCAAGAATTACTAAAAGGAGAGAAGTTTTTCGGACGTACGGACGCACAGACACACATACGAAGTTGATGGTCGTGTTTTCCTCACAGACTTCCAGATTTACTGACCTACAAATTTTGAAGAGTATTTTCATCCTCATGATGTCATATAATTGTTAAAATGTAAACGTAGTAGCTAAGAAACATATCAGAAAACAGGACTGAACACAAGACAGAAACGAAAATGTAACGCTCGTTTCATACAGGACTCTTCATTATTTTGATGATATGTAATTTCGCATCTCGTGAAAAATACTAAGCCAGGTCGAAGGAATGCCATTCTCTCAGAAAATACAGCCTCTATCTCTCTGTAATCAGTGCGCTTTTGTACATAATGTTTGGACCAGATCAGAGGTGCGAAGGTCTGTGTTCGCTAATCAACGAGCGAGGTGAGATTAGGGAGCCTGGGCCCGTGAGGACGTCGGCTTAGCGGGAAGGGGCCGAGGACCGAACAGCGGTGCAGCGGCCGCTCGGGTTGACCAGACCACCGGCCTCCGTCGCCGTCGAAAAAGAGCATATTCCAACGCGGTCTGATGACAATATTCCGGAATCAACCAAGCGTCGAGACTGTGACGTTGCTGAGATAGGATTACGAACGAGAAACAATTCCTGGATCATACCAAGGCCATTGATGGAAGGCAAGGTACATTATAGGGAGGGTGACAAACGCGACAGTGCGCGTATGAGTGAGAAATTCATAAAGGTCATCCAGTGAAATCTTTTAGCATATGATTTAGGAGGTGTGTGTAACTATTTTACGACGACCCATTGGTTGAGCAGCGCATCGGGTCCCACTCTAGAACCAAAACCCGCGTCTGCTCTTTACCATCGATTCTTTGTATATCTTTTCCGTTTCATTCATAAGCACACACTCTAAGCCAGGTAATCAAAAATGCATGAAGAATTTCTCATTTACCGAGTCTTACAGAACCTGATACCCGTGGTCCAGGCCACTGGTAAAGGTTCCATATGCTTTCCACTGATAATTACGTTACTGGTGGTGAATGTATGTGCACCAAAGCCTTTCACCAATTCAAGTTCAAAGCAAAAGCTTAACCATAGACTAGTGGAAAAGCTTGAAGGAAGAATTATTACTCTGATTTTAACCGTACATTGATAAAGCAAATTTCTAGTCATCTATTCACTAACATCATGTATTGTCTATCACAAGCTGTCAGGTTAAACTGCTCCAACATCATTCCATTAACACAAGTAGCATATACAGTTAACCTCACGACTTAAAAAAAAAGATTTCTTTTTGTTTTTGTGTCTGACATATGGTACTGATTCTTGCTTAATGACTGCTTGCTGGTGGTAGCCGTTAGATACTACAGCATGCATTCATAGTTACAACAGTAACACTTGAAAATACGAAAACTTTCTCTTCGAATGATAGGAAAAAGACCGATACATGGGAAAGATATAGGTCTTTCCCTGTGCTTAGTTGATAGCAGCTACATCTAAGGAACCCCGATGTTTGTTACAAGTGAAAAAGGAAAAAGAAAAAATATAGAACAGTAACAGCTTACTTTGCTAGAAAGTGACATCCACTAAACAAAGGAAGCATGAGTGAACTAATATCATCGGGGTTTTAGATTTTCATGTCGTGCCTTCAACAAGTAGTGAACCATCTCTCTGCCACAGTATAACTGACTAGGCTAATTTTCCAGGCTAGGATTGTACGTTTCCTTCGCGCTTGTTAAGACCCTTGGTATTACTGGATACAGAACCTGAATGCGAGTTCCTTTTTCCCATTAATGTTATCACACTTGTAGAGAAGCATTAGCCACCATTAACAAGACATCGTCTGAGATGTTATCAAATTCTCACGGCCGGATGACAGAATGTGCGCAACATAAAGAGAGAATTCGACTCAGAGCCATTGCCTCGAGCGAAGGAGTGGGCATTAGATTAGGACTGAGGGTCTTCCAGAGTAAGGGTGTTAACACCAAGAACCTGCTCTGAGCTTTGACTTCACTCACAGGTAAGTTTGCTAAATGTTTATCACTGAGGTCTTCTTGCCGACAGTCATAAGTCGTAATTAGTATTAAACAACATAACTCTATACCAAGTTTCTAGATGACCATAGCTGAAAGGCAGGACAAAGACATACGTCTGCCAACAACGGATCCAACAACCTGATACTCGACCTCGCCATTTTGTTGAAGATTAAAGTCTCAACATTTTAAGGAAAAAATGTTGTTCCAATTATTAACGAAAGCGCCCGAATTCTTATGGATGTAATACTTTTCAGCAAAGTCTCTAGAAACTAGCATCGATTTTGCTTTGTGTGGCAACAACCTTCCCAGGTGAGAGGGGTAAGCTTGGATCGAGGTCTTTGGTGAGGCAGCGGCTGGCCGTGTACCCAAGTGCTAGCGGATCCTACCTGAGCCGAGGATCCGAAGCCTCGCCTCATGAGTTATGAGCCCCAGTCGCTAATCACTGCATTATGAAGCTTCACGAACATAAAGCATAATCATTATACCATACGTAGCTGAAATCCCGAGATCTGCTTCTGGTAAACACGAGAAGGATGGTATACCAACTAACAAACAAACTGCAGATGACGGAGCCAAAGGGGAAGGCACTTGCCGCTGGTCATCTAAAACGCCATTACAACAACATTTCTGGCTAGCATAATGGCAGACGTGGCTTTCTCAAACTCAAACACCAGCTTCTACAGTTTCTCACTCGAGTCTGCCATCAGAGCCGTGTCATCAGCAAACAGCTACCGACTCACCTTCCAGACCTTCTCAGACCCAGCAGCCTGTAGACCTGCCCCCTTTCCAAAATCCCTGCATTTATCTCCTTCACCAAACATCCATAATCAGATTAAGAAACCATGGTGACATCACACAACCTTGATGCAAACCTACCATCATCTAGAACAACTCATCCTCCTCTTTCCCTGCTAGTACTCAAGCCTTACTCTCTTGACAAAAACTCACTGCAACTAGCAGCTTTGTTCCCACACCTTCCACATCATATCTTCGTAACGCCTTCAGCAACACATCTCTGTCAGTCCTGTCATACGTTTTCCCAAGATTTATCAATGCAATATACAAATCCCTCTGTTTCTCTAAGTGTTTCTTGCAAAGATTTTTCAAAGAGCACCTGATCTGCATATCCTCTACCACTCCTGAAACCATATTGTTCCTCCCTAGTTCGTGCATATCATCATTCTCTCAACAATCTATCTCTCGTCCAACGTTCTAGGTATACTTTGAAATTCGAACATTCACTTTTGTCTCTCATCCCTTCATAAAATGGCAGTATATAAATATTCTGCCAATCCTCAGGGACCTCATAATACACTGTAAAATATACACTGAATACCCTGAATAATCAGTCAACAGCAGAATTATCCCCTTTCTCAAGAAATTCTATTGAAATCCCATTCACTGCATCTGCTGATCTTCTGCAAGGCTCTCACCGACTTTCCTTCGTTCATCAAAACTCTCTCCATGACTCTCACCTCGCACACCTCCACTTCCAAAACACCCTACATCAGCCATTTGTCATCTAACATACTCAAAGGACCTTCAAAATACTCCGTCCCTTCACCTCATCTCTGACTGCTACCACTTCCCCATCCGGTCAGGTCACTGATGCTCTCATTTGTTCTCTTGGCCTTCTCACACTGTCAACCTCCTCACAAAACAATTTCTTCGTTCTTTCTGAAATTTACGGATACTTTTTCAACCCTCTCATTTTCTCTCATTAAGCTTCTACATCTTTCTCTTAACCTGCCGCTTTCTTTTGTACATCTCCCAGTGTTTTTCACACCTTCACAAACAACTTACCTTCGTCATCCCGCTACTCACTACCCTTCCTCACATGCCCACTTTCAATCTTCCTCATGCCACGGGCAGAGCGTACCGGTAGAATGGAACTCAAGTGTGAATGAAAAATAAAAAGCCGTGAGTCTGGCAGGCCTTTCTTGGTAAGTGCATTACAGAATGATGAAGAAAATTATGATTATATGTGCACTTGTGAGGAATTGAAATATGAATGAGATACGTAATATACAATCTACAACTATAAGCACAATGATGAGGGTACAGCACTGTGTTAGCCTGTGTGAAAACCGTAGAGTGCTTAACCCCATATTCATCGGACACCAAAAAATGTGATGATGTATTTGAATATGGCCTATTTGACGTTTTCTGTATCAAGTATAAAGGTTATCTTTCTTGTTTTTTTTTTCTTATTTCCGATGAGCTTTCAGATTCAAACATCTTACGTTTATTCCAACCAAGAAACCTGTCTTATTTAGGTACGCACAAATCATCAAGAGTTTCACTGTTTCCAGTTTCCAGCAGTCAGAGGATTCAGGTCTGTCCTGATGTCAGCAGCAGTTGATGCAAGCATTACCTTAGGTAGATCAGATCAATATGAAAAGACGTTACTTTTCTAGCAACTTTTATTCAAACCGAAACCATAACTGAGGTGGATTTTTTTCAGTAGTAAACGAATGTCTACGGCCCTATCATTAAAAGAAGATTTAACAAAAGCAGTCACTATGAGACTATATCAGCTATTATCAGTGATTAATTCTCCGGATTGTATGACATCATTATTACCGGTCTTTTACTCGTCTTTAACACCTCCCAGTCGCTGAAAACTTCATGTGTTCCTTCTAGTGCAAGGATGTCAAATTTCTTCCTCAGAATTACAAAAACGATTGTAAAATACGTTTGCTGAACGCTTGAATTTTCCCAGTAAAAAGAATATCTACGTTGCCTGTAAAACTATTATTCATGAAATATTTCTTATATAATATTGAATCTTAATAAGTGGAGCGTTTGAAATGATAGTTTACTACTGATACTAGACAAAGACCGGAGTGGTTAGTGGCTCTGCTGCGTTAAGAGCATCTCCTAAACAAGCACACAGAGCTCAAAGGGCAACAATGCAAGGGAAGCCACCACCTTCCTGCCACCACCTGGGCGCGTCGTCGGGTCCCACAACCCGACCTGGGGCATGCAAATCTCCGACAATTACAACCGTATAACCACGGCAGATTGGCCAGATAAAACGAGTGAAACGATGCAACATAAATATTGATGATGCCGGGAGACAACAGAGGGACGATGCTGTCATCTGCCTCTGTCACTTAACTCGTAAACCTGACTGATTCCCCTACACTGGTTCTCCGACACTGTTGCTCTCGTCTCAATCCCCAGCTCCTGCCGAGGCCTGCAGGTGGCGGGGGTTGTACCTCTCCTCGTGTAGTGAGGATTGCTCACTTTTATGCCCGTCTCTTGTCATTAGGTTAACTTTCTCGACACAAGACAACTTCTCTAGTTTCTTTCCCCATACATTTGTACGACGATCTTCTATAGTACGCTCCTGGGATGGTGCCTCTTGCGAAATGACCCCCTTCCTCTGACGATAGAATAGTATCCGTCGGTGGCTTAACGATCTGGACGCAAACACAAACCTCCACATTACTTTGTCTGTTTGATAGAAAAAAATGTCGCTACCCCACTCACGTTTTTCATTAGTGGAATCTCTAGTGAAGTTCTGGTAGCTAAGATCGTAACTGGGAATGAGAATCTTGTTCTGGAACTTGAAACTAGATCATAAAAGTTTTGAACCAAAGTCTTTAGCCTGAGGAGGCTAACCTCGTGGGGTAAGGGACGCACGGGCCACCTGCCTGTGTGTGGAACGTGGTGGCCTCCTGCTCGTGTGAGGGACGTGATGGCCACAGATGCGATGCTTCTCACGTCTGCAGCACAAGCCTCATTACTATTTAGGATTATTAGCAAATTTATTAGTTCTTGCGTGACTTATTTACCTGATTAGTTAGTCAAGGGAAAAGGTGTCATATAGTCATGGGGTGAAGCTGATACATATTGTGACTGGTAGGAACGGCTTGTAGAGAGTATGGACGCTTGTAGAGGAGATTGGTGGCGTGCAGGAGATGAGGTCATCCAGAAGCTTGTGAGGCGGCTGATTTTTCATTCATACGGGTGACTTGTAGACGGTTTGGATGACTTGTATTGGGTGAGGGAGACTTGTAGCGGCTGATAGTGTCTTGCAGCGGGTGAGGGTGGCTTGTGCTGGGTAAGGATGTCTTGCAGAGGTTGAAGATGGCTTTTAGCTGGCGAGGGTGTCTTGTAGTGAGTGTGACCAGCATATGAGGAACGTGTCTGGCGTGTAATCGGTGTTGTTTCGTTGCGTGAGATGCTTGACGGGATTTGGGTGGCGTGTTGGGTGACCTCGTTATGAACCATAGTGTCTCCTGTAGTGTGTCCTTCTCATGTAACGTAGTGTTGTGACCAGTGCCACATGTAGCGACCTGGAAGGGTTGCAGTGACATTGGTGACGTGTAAAGACCTGGGTGAGATGTAGTGACCTAGGAGACACGTAGCGTCCTGTAGTGCGTAAAGCGACCTGGATGACGTGAACGTGTAGTGACTTCCGCGACGTGTGTTGCCTCCTGGGTGGTATATAGCAAAGTAGATGGCGTGTGTGGCTGCCGAAAAGGCGTGTATTGCGGCCTGATTGGTGTGCATTGCGACCTGGGCGGCGTGCAATGCGACCTGGGAGGCGTGTAGCACCCGGGGCAGCAATTTCAGCGACCTGGATGGCAAGCAATATGACCTGGACAGCGTATACAGCCTTAGGTGGCATTTTCAACGACCTTGGCGGCATTTGATGCGACCTGGCTGGTGTGTAGCGCCTTGGGCTACAATTTTACTGACCAGGGTGACTGGTCGGCATGAAGTGCGAATTGGGCAGCGTGTAGCGCCCTGGGCGGCATTTCTAGCGGCCTGGGCGGCATGTAACGTAAGATGGGCAGCGTGTAGCGCCCTTAGCGGCAATCTTCGCGACCTGGGCGGCATGTAATGCGACCCGGGCAACAATTCTAGTGACCTGGGGGGCGTGTAATGCGACCTGAGTGGCATGTAGTGTCGTGGGTGGCATTCCTGGCGACCTGGGCGGCATGTAATGTGACCTGGGCGGTGTGTAGCGACCTGGAGGGCGCGTGTGAGGGGTCCGCCGCGGTAAACATTATTAAAGACCCACAAGCCAGCTCTGTTTTCATGATGAGGAAGATATGACACAGGTTCCTGGGTCATCCATCACCCTTCCTGGAGCGTGGGTGTGTGGGCGTGCGGTGAGACGGGCAGGAGGTCACCCCTCCCGGAGCAAGGGAGCTTAGGGGTGTAGGTGGTGGGCGGTAGGTCACCTTTCCCAGAGCGTGGGCGTGTGGCATCGGGCGGGGAGCTTGGGAGGCGCATCATCCATCCATCTTTTAATCTGTGACATGCTGTGTGCATGACACGTGGCCGGGAGAGCGTTTGGACAGAATGATAATGATACTGATGACGCTAATGCTGAAATGATAATTGTGATAATACTTAATGGTTTGATAAATCAACTGCAGCCAGAGGATAAAATTCACAGCAAAAATAAACAATGTGAGCAGTGGGAGGTAAAAGATAAGGCTTGGGGGAAATAGAGAGCATTTGCACATGTAGCGAGGGCAGCAGTCCACTGATTGGTTGATGTTCACGGTGTTTAGGATAAAGCTGTTCGTGTAACGGTCTGTACGAGTTCGTATGGGTTCGGTACTGTTAAGGGATATCAGGTGGCAGGAAGTGGCGGTGGAGTAGAGGGAGCAGTGAACTTTTCGGTTCGATTCGAAATGATGCTAAGAGACACTCGGGAGAACCAGCGCGTTTAGAACCTTACTATAAATGTCAAAGGGACGGATCGTGGTTGCCCATCTCAGAACATTTTGTCGTTTCCTGGCACTACCTCGCTGACGCGGAAAACAGCGATGAAGAATAATAAATAAATAAATAGATAAATGTGTGTGTGTGTGTCTGTAAACTTACCATAAGATTCCGTTAGAAATATATGAAAAGCAAATAACTCATGGCTGACGATTGGGTGAGATACGGGGTTGAGGGTTGGAGGGGAAACGTCGGCGTGCCGCTGGGACCTATCTGTCTCCCTGGTGGCTAATTATCCACTCAACCCCTCTCATCCACTCCCACTCAATATCCTCCCACCCAACCCGGGTGGGCCCCCTACCCTTACCTCACCCCACACGCGGTTACGTGCGTGTGCGTGTGGGAGGGTTTGACATTGGCGATGTGTGTGTGTGTGTGTGTGTGTGTGTGTATCAGTGTGGTAAAGGCCCAGATATTTCCCAGGATGATGTTCCGATTTAACGATCAATAGCAAAGTTTCCTCCTCGGAATATTTTCCCGGAACTTTTCATACTGTCACGTGAAATCAGCGGTTGCGATTCATCAAGCGGTCTCCTCTTACCCCTTCTTTTCTCCTTCTCCCCTGTTCCCCCTTTCCTGTACCCCCTCCCATGTACCTCTTCCCTGTACCCCCTCCCCTGAACCCCACACCTCTACCCCCTCCCCTGTGCCCCATCCCAAACACCTCGACTTTAAACAGGTCATTAACTACCATGGAAAGGCCATGTGCCCGTGGGGTGCGCCAGGATGTGGCTCTGGCACACCTCCGTGTGTGTGTGTGTGTGTGTGTGTGTGTGTGTGCGTGCGTGCGTCTGTGTATAATAATAGTCAATGTCTTCTTTATCTGACTTCGTCTGTCTCTCTGTATCCCTCGTTATGTATGTCTGTGACAACATGTATTGAGCGCTTGAATTTCAGAGGGCAGTCGTCAGGTCGCCACTCTGATCCCTGGGTATTCAGCAAACGTGTGTTGGAAAGCAGTCATGCTGAGGGCACACACATTTGGCACAAGGCTTCACTGCGATCGTATATTCATGAACGCTGTGTAGCCATGTGTGTACAAAATGAGTCTTGGGTGATAATGTGTGTACATATATGTCTATAGCGTGATTTGTGTACGTGTGTGTGTGTGTGTCGTGTTAAGAGATGTGGGTAGGTCCGTGCAGTGGAATCTGCGTATTAGTATGTATGTACGTGTGTGGGTGCGTTTATGTGTGTGCGCTGTGCGTGTGCGTATGCGTGTTTGTGTGTGTGTGTGTGTGTGTGTGTGTGTGTGTGTGTGTGTGTGTTGTGTTGTGTTGTGTGTGTGTGTGTGTGTGTGTGTGTGTAGGGACCATATTAAGACATATGTGTCAATCTCACCGTTTAGAAATGCCAAAAACTAGCGCCTTTGTACTCTGACGCGTGGACTCGTCATCAGTTACTCCAAAACGTTTGCATCACGTCTGCCTCCTCCATCACATTTAGTCTCCATACTCATCAAGTCTTCTTGCTCTACACTGTGTATGTCTGAATATGTTAAGTCCCCCTGCAGTCCAACACGTACGTCTTGAACACGTCAGGTTCTGCCATCACCACGTGTGTGTCGGAACTCGTCAAGTTCCCCTGACTCCACCACGTGCCGTGCTCACACAACGTGCCTCACGTTCCTCCCTAAACAGCCTCATCCCGGCTCACACGGGGTCGCATCACAGGCAGGGTTCCCGCGCCTCAAGGGAAGGAAGTTCTCACACTTCATTACTTAAGGCTGTAATTCCTGGCCGTTAGTGATCCTGCCTCTGAATGGAATCTGATGAGCTGTTTGTACCTTTGCGTAACTAGTGTCCCAGTTTGCCTCTCTCCACCATTTTCAAAATGAGTCTCAACAGTTAAAGAAAAGTTATAGACTTGTAAAGTAGACGCGAGGTGCCAGAAAAGGAATTCGATTAATTGAGGTCTTCCAAGACAAAGTCTTCTAATAATCTAATGTCTGTAGTCCACTTAAATTATCTTTATCGAAAAAAAGCTTTTATTTTTCATTATATAAGATGCTTTCATAGATATATCAATCAGATTGAAATTGAGGGGATGGCCCACACGGATTTTCGATCGTACAACTCATCTATTTAATAGATAAATGATTCGAATATAGTCAAATAATTCCCGCCTCAACAAGGCAAATTACTTGTTCAGGTAATTACTATAGCCAAGTGTTTAGCCTAACTGATCTCACAGGTCAAAACAATTACAATGAATAAGTAAAATTGTTAATTATTTTTTGTCATGAAATAAACATTGGCTGAGCAGCAGAGGATTAACGCTGGCCACACCTGAACCCATTATAATGGCAAAACTAATCGATTTCTTCTGACCTTCAGAATTTAATGCATATGGTAGGTTAATGTATGGGCTTATAAAGAACAAATTCTTCCACAGGGATACAACGAGCCGTCTTGATGATATACAGATCATACTTTTATGGTTTACCGAACGTACTTCTGTAGTATACCGAATATATTCTTACGGTATTCTAGTGTAGGTTTGTAGATGCTGCAATAGTGATTATTTTTCCAGCGTATATTTGAGAAATGTGTCCAGTGTCTATCTCATGAACTGAAACTCCGGACTGGTTAAAAAGCGTAATCTATTAAAATCGGAGACACAAAAATTTTTCACATGAACGACTCTCTCCTCTCCATCACACACGCACACGCACACACACACACACACACACACACACACACACACACACACACACACACACACACACACACACACACACACACACACATTCTCCATAAATCAACACATATCTCAAACTAAACAAGAGTATCCTACACTCTCAGAATCCATTACAAAAGCCTCTCTACAAATATGTAATCTAAAACCACACCAACAAATCACAGCAGATAATCCTCCCCTCCGCAGGGTCCAGCACTCTCTTCCCCCAACCGTCTCCAAAGTGTTTTAAGAACCTAGGAATTATTTTCTGTCCAGGTGTGATAATTGCAGGCTTGAGGGACGGTGGGCATGCATAATTCCATAACTAGGTAATGAAAGGGCCTTATTCGGCCTCCTTCGGGCTCCCTAATGGAGATACTAGCGAGCAGTGGCGCTCCTCCGGGCCAGAGAGAAGCGTAGACGTTTAATTTGATGAGTAAATTATGGAATTGCCTCGACCTAAAAGCTGCCAGATGGGAAGACGTACTTCTTGTTAACTAAGTCACCGTCCCTGACGGGATGAACAACCATGCAGAATGTAGAAATTAATTGGCCACAAGGAAGAATGCATTAAAAGCTGAACTTTTTCAGGAACGTTTCATTCTAGAAATGTTAATGATAAACATAAAACTCTGACGTTGCTCGAGAAAACTTTAGTATATCTAAACACATTTAAAAACCGTAACCTAAACTTCGAGGTCATAAAACTCGCTTAACCATCCTCATCAAAACCTGAAACTTCTAAACAAACCCGGGAAGCCGAGCAGAACCTGAAGACACCGCAACTCCTTTCAGAACTCTGCACGTTGAAAAAACGCATTTGAAACGTTGAAGTGTCTAAAAAACATTGGAAATTGTTAAAGAATACCCAGAGAAAAGTAAAGGAAACTTCAAAACATCGAACCTACGTCTAGCCACTGAACATTCTGAGATGATATTGATACGTCAAAAATCCAAACGGACCGAAAATATGCCAAAAATACATACACTAAAAGCATGCCAAGAGCTCGAATCATCCAAAGTACACCAAGAATTACAATATACCGTAAATACGTCAAATCGAAGAGGCTAAAATACTAAGAACACAAAGGTATTGTAGAAACGTTCAGAATCCGTAAGCTTTAAAGACATGCTAAACAAAACATGCAGAATATTCAAACGACTCTACGCTCCGAAAATACCTCACCCCGAACATTGAAAATCGGTCAAAACCCCCTCGCGCTGAGACACTACACTAGCACAAACACGCTCGAGACATCAAAAACCATCACGCTCGGGAATACGACAAGCTGAACGCTCAGACACTTTCAAACACCTCGAGAACTCCAGGAGCACATCAGAACACCTCAGCAGTGTTCTACGAGAGTTCCGGAGGTGTTCTGGGAGGCAGCCACGACATAGCCAGGCTTCTGAGGAATGTTATCTAGGATGGCCGCTGCACTATCTCCTTTTTACTGCATTTTCATAGTGAAACAGGGATTAGAGTGTCTCTCTTATCGTGACCAAGAGCCTTATCTGATAACGGGACGCCACTGCCCGCCATAACACCCTCTGGTGTTGGGATTTTTTGTTTTTCCCTCCGCCCCTTGATGGTTACCCGCGGGGCTCGAGAGATAATTTAAGGAATTTTGAGCGATTAGTTACGGGAGTTATACTTTCGGATTTCCGAGTTTGCTTTTTGTGGTTACGGACTGAAAACTTTACTTCGTGTTGCTCTGTTACTGAAGGATCTATGTGCAATACACTTCAACAAAATCGATTATTCACAACGTCATCACGAATCTCTGAACTGTCGAAGTTCCTCAGCTTGTTATATGGTAAGACGCTAGCGATGTGGAGGCTATTCTGTTGCGCATATAGTCCTGTCTAGAGTCAAACCACTTTTCTTATAATATTGTTTATGTGTTCCAGTGCTGTCAGCGACAACGAACAATGACTCGTAATATTTGTTTCATGTAGACTTTTGCTACAAGATTCTAGACACATTAGATATCTGCTCTCTTGACATATCAGATGTGCTTTTCTTAATTAGCCGCTGAACCAAAAATCTTTCAGAAAAGAGAATCTTAAAAAGATTTATCACAGGCGCTGCTTTGCATGTCTTATAGTAATAGCATCCAAGGAACTAAGTTGCTCTGAAAACTATCGCATCATGCTAGGGATCGAATCCTTTCCTAAACCATTTTCATCTTCTGTAACCGACGCAGGGAATCAACCTCCTCCTTCAAGCAGCACTTCAGACCGCTCTCCTCTCCGTCGCCTCCCATGAGGTAGGGAGAAGAATCACCACAACACAATACCCCGTCCTTAAAGACAAACGAAGACATCTCAGTAAAGACAGAAATCCCTCGTCGGCCGCTTCAAGAGAAGGCGAGACCCGGCTTGACGGTGGCCGCAGCCCGGGAGGAATATCGGCTGCCGGATCTTTACGCCCTCCTTATAACTCTTTTTATTACGCTTTTGTATCGTCTGTTTCGCTTTTGTGGCGGAGTCCTGGGAAACTAGTGGCCTGGCCTCCCGCCGACCATCACACAAACCCGGGGTCGAACTTATCTTAATTGTCAAGTGGAAGATTTTCCTTCGTTTTTTTATGAGGATTTCTTTCCCAATTAATTCTTCCCTGTGAGCAGTAATCTTTTTCTGGGTTTACTCCATAAGGATTATTTCCTTAATGATTCTTTTCATATACTATACTCTATTTTGATTCTGGTGTTAATTTTTTTTATCGGTTGTTTAATGCAACATATTGATTCTGACACCAACATAGTATGGTCTCTTCCATCCTTCTTTCGTTGACATCTGACGTTTTATTTTCATGTTGTGTGTGTCTGTGCATTTTCATAAAATCATCACTTTCTCTTATCAGTTTTTCTCCTGCGCACAGAACTCTATGAAGTCTTTGCACTCCCAGTATATACCTTTTTGAGCAACTGAACTTAATTCAGATACCAAAATTGTTTGCTAATTTTAAAGAAGGGCAATGAAAAATGTAAAATATTTTCAGCTGACGATTACTTACCAATTCGTTACTTTTTCTGTATGCATTGTGCCAATATTTGTCCTCACCCGAACAAAGTTACTATGATTCTAGAGATTCAACTTTCCTCTTCCAGTCTGGGAAAGCTTTTTTTTTTTCATTTTAGAGAAAAATTTGGTTTTCATATCTTGTGCCGCGTTCCCTGACATGACCCCACTCTGGGCTCGCGGCCTCCCCCACGGTAAGACGCCTCTCCAAAGGGAGCACTGACCTCTAGCATATAAAACCCTACCACAGACATGACCTTTCTCCCCCTTGGAAACGCTAACCTCAGCCCCCAAGCCATAACCCCACCTCCAGACATTCAGTCGGACACGACCACTACACAACACCCTCACTTCCATATATTTCTAACCCTTTAGTACTAAACCATGGCTCATGCAGGATGAGAAGGTTATCATTTCCATATGACTCTCTCACGGTGTATAACACACTGTTTTCTTTTGCATCTCATTGTTTCAGATAACGTGAAAACGACTGAAAACTTACTTAATCTATTCCTGTTGTTAGTGTAGTATTTACTGAAGTAAACAAATTTCAATTTGGCTGCTGTTGCTCCCGTTATCTCTGTCACCGACAGAAAATCTGTTTCAGTATCCAGGGTCGTTACTTATGCTTTTATATTATGAAAAACTTACAGAGATTTCCTCATTAATGTTCCTGTATCTGCACAAAATATCAAAGTATTTTAATTTATGAGAGACATCGTGAATGTTGTAACGAAGGCTACTATGAGTGCGTAGAGGCAGTGAAATGCGTGGGGAGGTACAGAAGCTGAAATGTGTGGTGAAGAGGAAGAGCAGATGCAGCCAGTGAAGTGTGAGGAAAAGACAGGGAGTCTAGAGAGTGTCGAGCGAGGAGTTGAAGGCTATAAAGTGTGTGGCCAGGTAGAGTGATAATGGATGTGTATGGAAAGATGTGGTAACAGTATGTGGTAAACGAGCGGGAGCCAGTGAAATGTGCGAGGAGGTAGAGTAGCACGAGAGTGTGGAGACGACTGGTGGAGAGGTGGTAGGGCGTCTTGAGTGGGTTGGAGGCCTTGAGGTTTATGGGCAGAAGGAGAGTGTGTGGAAGGAGGAGAGTGTGGCCAGGTGTCTCACTCGGTAGCAGCGACCTGGCTGACACTGAGGTGTGTTGGCCTCGCACCAGCCTGCTACCCCAGCTGGCCATCACCACCACCACTTCCACTACCGCCATCACCACCAACAACACCACCAACACCATTACTACCACCACCACCACCACCACCATCACTACCATCACCATGGACATTATCACCACTACTAGACTGCCATCATAGCTGGCCACCATTGCCACCACCGTCGCCATCACCACAGCCAGCACCACCACCGCCACCTTCATCACCAATGACAGCAGGCACCAGCACAGCCAGTGGTGACCCAAGGATCAGCAAGACAGACAACATCTCTGATATCATTACCAGCAAAAGCAACAGGAAGAACAGCAGTAGATGTGGTTGGAGCAGCAGCAATATCAACATTGACGGAGGCCCTACAAGTACCATCACCACTCTTACCAACAACTTTAGGCAGCAGTTTCAGCAGCAGCATAATACATCAGCCCTAACAGTAGCTGCAGCACCAACAACAGCTGGAGCAACGCAGGTAACATCAGTAATAAAGAAAGCAACAGCAGCAGAAGCAGGAGCAACAGATGAAGCAAAGTTAAAGCAATAGCAGGGGGAGCACATGCAACAACAGCAGCTCCAGCAACAAAGAAAGTAGTAACAACGCCAACGAGAGTAGCAGCAGCAACAACAACAGCATCATCATCATCTGCAGCAGCAGCAGCAACAAAAACAACATTAGCAGCAGCAGCAGCAGCATCTATCATGCAGCCACCATGAGCTATAATGTCTGTTATCAAGTCGTCGATGATGAGGCTAAGATTTATCTTCCAAACCTGTCCTGATAACACTAATGGAAATACTCGAGAAAAAGAGAGAAACTCCTCGCCTTTACAAACGTAGATTCACCAAGATACTTCCCTTTTTGACTGCCCCGTTTTATCGCGTGTTTGTCTTGTTTTACATCTGTCGCGTGTCTCTGTTTGATCTCCTTAGCGCGCTCTTATCGTACGCTAGAAGGATTTAATCTTGAAGCGCTCAATGGGACCACTGATTCATAAGATGTTTGTTGGCGGGCCTCAAGTCCCCACCTGCCTAGGGAGGCTAAAGGGCTCTGAGACCCTCCTGGTGGAGTGCACCTTCCGCCGATTCTTAAGGCTTATGAGGTCTTGATTTAGCGGAGTACATGCCCGCGCATGAGTCTCTAATCTCCCTACATATCTAGGCCTACATAGCTACATAATCACTTCTTCTCCATGCAGTTAACATAAGAAGCTGCGAAGTTTTCCTGTGATGTCACTCAGGCGATGTCACTCACGTTGGCTCGTCTGTGATGGTATAAAAGCTTACTCACAGATAACACGCACGTCATTACAGGAGACTTTATAATCTTAATGTTACACTCACATTCTCAAACTTCAGCCTTCACGTACATATGGATACACACACATACACACACACACACAGACACACACACACCTACAAGTGCAAATAGAAATGAGAACACTCACATATACTTACGTACATACGCACCGTAAGACATACGTTCTTCGCTAATCCTCTACTTCTCTGTATGACCTGGCCTGTAGCTCACGTCACCTGTCCCTACTATGTCGTCAACACACTGGGGTGCTTTTATCCAACCCTCCTCCTACCCTTCCCACCATCCCAGGCACTCTTCCCCCGACATAACACCCAGGTAATCTCCCTCCCACGCCATATCCAGGCATCGCTCCTCCCACAGCACGCCAAGGCATTCCTCCTCTCACGCCAGGCTAAGGCAACCCTCCTCTCACCTCATATCCGTGTCCACGTTCCCCATTATTCAGTCTTCTCTGCTGTGCTGCCCCTGTTGAAGACTTCATCCACGCTTTCACCTGCAAACGAACGCCAGACACAACACGCCATCCAGTACGCCCTCGAACCCTACACCCACCGTCAGCAAGTCACCATACGAAACCGCATACCCATATATCCACGCAAACACTAACTCACTCGTGCTACCAAACGAACATGGCCCTCGACCTGCATTCAGCGTTGTATATGAAATCCTTTCCTTATACCTAACACTTAATCATTGTGAGAATGTGGATGGAGGAATGTCTCGCAGCGTAAACATCTACGGACATGGTCGTCATTCCCGTCATACGAATGTTGCAAGTAATAAAGAAAATGATCAAAATGGATGACGTGATTTCCAAAATACAGCTTAAGGGAATATTCTCTTATTATTGGGAAAGGATGCCATGACATGTTTGTGGTGGTGCTCTGGTGCGAGATGAGTGGTGCTCACATGTGACGTGAGTAGTGTTTACATGTGACGTGACTGGTGCTTAGATTTGACGGTCGAGCTTAACGGGTCCAGATGGAGTTCACGGACCTCATAGCCGGTAGATTTCTTTCTCCAGAGACCTAGTCTAATACACCAATGTACAGGGAATCCAACAGAACGCCATTAGAAGCCCATAACGGCATTCGGTGGTCATCAAACTTCTGAACCCTTGATTTCACGAAGATCAACCAGCAGACACAGTCACAAAAGTCAGAGATAGAAATGACAAAGCTGTGTGTTTCTGGACAACAAAGATGAAACAGCATGTGTCCAGGCTACGGGTCGTACAGGTATCAGCTGCCTTCCGGAGAGGCAGCGTTTAGCGTTACCGTGTGTGATCCCCACCATATAAGCCACCTAAGCCTCAGCAACTTGAGTTCCAATCAAGTGAACCCCTGCCACCTAAGCTTTAACTGCGTTAACCTCGCCACCTGAGCCTCGGCAGCTTGAGCCCCATCGCCTGAGCTCGGGTCACCCACGGCCCGACTCCTGGACACGGCTGGTGTTGAGCGCCACGCCTGTACTCATCACTCACTTGTAATTTGAGAGAACACTTTTTTCAGATCCTTCCTCCTGGGGTTAGAGCGCTGGACCTTTACGGATGATCGTATCAGTGTCTCACTCTGCTATCTTCCTAAAACATTGCACTAGATTTAATAGCGCTCTAGAACTTAGCACTATACCTAGTAGTCCTCGGAATGTAACATTAGACGTAGCAATCTCTTAAAACGTAGGACTCGATCTAGCAGGACAGCGCCCAGGACCTGAGGCAGAGTGGCAGCGGAGAGTGGAGACGGTCCACACTATAATACGAGTCCTGGTAAAGTCCACACCGAACCTTGTTCATGACACTTAGAACACTCCAACTACCTGCCCAGTTCGGCTCAACTGGCCCTAAACCGCACGCTCGAGGCAAGCATATACAGCTTCTAAGATTACCCGAAATAAAGTTGAGATTTGATTAGCCTGAGATAAAGGGATGGGGCTAGAGGGCGGTGGCTGGTGGCCGCATCGCCTCTAGGGGCTTGGCGGCCAGTATGGGTTAAGAGAGAGCGATGAGCCGAGGACGGGCAGGGCCCAGTTTTTCTTTTTTTTTTTTTTTGATTTGGTCGATCGCCGTCAATTCATTTCATTTTCGTAAGTCTTCATTCACTTTGTATTAGAAGCGTACCTGTTAAATAGCAACTCTGTTCGAGAATGAGTAAGAAGAGAGCATCTTTAAGGCCAGCAGAACAGCTTATCAGGTATAAAGAAGTTGCACCAAAGAGAGTGAAAACAAGTTTGTTGGGTGAAGCTTCAACTCACTCTTACGCTGGGAAGTTCACCGCCTGTTTGAGCTTTCCAAAACTAAGCTAACGTTCCAGTTTTTTGAGAGAAACCAAGTTGAAGGTTGTGTTCGGTCGCTCGCAACTCACACTAAAGTTCCAGACTTTAATATTAGGACGGCCCAAGCCGATGAAATAACCCCAGCCTGTAGCACAGTGTTCATCTTGTTGAATACATGGGCCAGGGGGGTAAAAGTGGACCCCTGCCCGCTAACTGATTCTCCCAGTTATTATCTAAAGATTACGAGCAAACTTGCTTGATATCTAAATATAAAACATTGATTTTATACTTTATAGGCAACAACATTATCAAAAAAATCCATAAAAAAAGATATCAACTTTCAGAGACCACATATGGATTAGCTCTTGGAGCAAATATTGTTAACTTTTGCCATGATTTATCACACCAAACGTAAACACAAGATGCCCATGTCTTCCACTAACCAAAATACGTCACCTGGACACCTTCCTTACTACCTGTGACTTCAAGGATCATTTTATCCTTTCCTTAAAAGAAAAACCCTTTTTATAGCCGACTGGGTAAGGTTTATATTATGAAAAATCCAGAGGACAGAATAAATCAGGCGTTGCTGTACTAAATGTCTCGCCGGGTTAAACACGGATTCCAAACGTGTTTTTGTTGCGCCTCGATGTGTTTATGTCGATTTAGACATATACAGACGACAGCGAGACCGCGTCTGCATTAGGAATTTATTGGTTGTAGCCAAACTGCTGGCGGTTTAGAAAGCCCGGGTGTCTCTACTTATGCTGGAGGGGGATAAGAGAGCCTAAGCTTCAAGTTCGTCTCAGAAAATCTTTATGTGTATTTTAAGTTGCTGAAAATGGTCGTTAGGACTGACTTGTGTAGGTAGGTCGCCGTGGCTGGAGTGTGCAGGTCGCTGGGCCTGACCTCTACAGGTCGTGAAGCAGCTTTGATACCGACTACAAATTAGACTGGCAAGACCAAACTCGCTGGATGGGTCCAGCTTGAGACTGCAATAACCACTTGAACGTACGAAAATGAATAAGTAAAGAGTTGAATGCTATGAACATATATA
>JAYMFT010370060.1:0-21740 GCA_038088735.1 Panulirus argus
ATATATATATATATATATATATATATATATATATATATATATATATATATATATATATATATATATATATATCGGAGCTCTCTCTTGCCATTTAGTCATACTGTATGGGAAGTATGTACTCATATACGGTGTGTACTGTCTTCATCCTGACTCGTCGTGTTCATCATCTCTCTCACCGTATCCTTGTCTCTTCTTCGTTCCGTATTTTTATTTGGTGTGATTCGCCTGGTTTTTAGAGACTTTGGTTCCCCCACTTCTACTCGAGACTTGTCATTTTTTTTCTATCTCCAGTGACCTTGTTTGTCGCTATCCTGGCCACCTGGTGATCACTCTCACCATCTGAACTCCGTTGTTGTCGTCATCACCGTCATCATCGTCACCCTCTTGATCATCATCATCACCACCAACGCCTCTGTTATCACCACCACGACCGTCTTTATCACCATACCTATCACCACATCCACCACTAACATCACCATCATAACTACCACCACCTCCACCAGTAACATTTATCACCATAACTTGCAAGACCACGAAGGGCCCAGATTGCAACCCGGTATTTCCTCCACTCGATTACCCACACCACCATCTCAACGCCACTACCACACTACCACCACTTGCACCAGAAATGTCAGCATCATTACCACCACTTCTACCACTTCTTATCACCAATACCGACACCATCTCCCACTACCACCTCTGTAAACACCACCAACTTTTACCACCCGCACAATATCGCCACTGTCGGCACCACACCTCACCACAGTCACCACCACTCACACCATCCGAATAAACAGCGTCCCCTCCCCCTTCCTCTCAAGACGCGGGTGCCCTTGCAGAGGTAAACGTGTGTGTGTGTGTGGAGGAGCAGAGCCGAGAGACGAAGCTCAACGTCCCGGAGCAAAAACCTGTCCGGTGAACTCTTAACTCTTCTTGCAGAGGGATCGAAGTCGATTTGTCCGGGGCGTGGGAGCGTTCGCACGACACTCGCTCGTTTTTACCTCCTCGCCGGCTTGCCTCCGCAGATTTACTCGCATCTCGTTTTCGCGCAACGCGGGAATAGTCTGAATGGTAATGGCGTTTATTGCCTACGGCCTTAGCTCTGGAAACGTTTGTGAAAGAGCTCATAGCGAGTATCACAGTCCGCCGGCCGGCGCCCGGCTCTCTCTTGTTTACCAGTTTGCGGGCCACGGCGTTTACGTGATGGTACAGAGGAGGAGAGACTTTTCCCATCCCGCCAGACCTCGGCTGGCCTGACGACCGATCCATCGTCCTACCTACCCGAGCCCGCCTCTCCTCCACTGCCTGCCGAAGCTGACGTCGCTGACGGACGTGACGTGACTGACAAAGTGGACGCGGGACGCGTCGGCGTCAGGCTGTGGGACGGAGAAGGAGTGCGTGTGTGTGCAGTGGCGTGAGGACAGGACACAGCACCACGAAAGCCTTCCTCAGTGTTAACTTCAGCATCATCATTACACTGACGCACGCTTCTGCTACAGATACTGACTAAATTGACGCGGAACAGCAGTATTATAGAATTATCGCAAGATAACTACTGAAAGCAGTGAGCGGTTATTAATAGAACACACATAACACACGAGTGTTGTTCTCTCACGCCGTGTGAGAGTCCATACATGTGGAGAACTGAAAGATTTCAGCGTCTCATGACTTCTCCTGGCACGCAACGCGTGAGGATGAAGGATGCAAAAAAGAACAGCTTAAAGCTTGTTAGACGATCCACACAGCTCATACGTGTATGTTAAAACTTCTTACGAAATAGATCCGTGCTCTGTAAAACGAAGTTACAGGGGTAATGAAAACGGAACCTGGGAATATTGACTCCTGGCCTCCGGTGCTGAGCTCTGCCTGCTGACTCAACCCGAAGCCTGACTCCATAACCTCCGGGGTAGCTGGCGGAGGAAATTACGTACATGCGTGAGATCTTAGAGGAGCCACCACCTGTCCGGCAGTAGCCCTCGAGTGCCTTGTCACACTGACCTTCAAGGTCCTTCTCTTTGGAGTCGCACTAAACTTGAAGACCAACCCCACACTCCACTCACCTCAAGGGACACGCTGACCCTCAGGGCTCTCCTCGGGCCACCCTAGGGGCCGCCCTATCCCGGAAGACCACACTCCGGGGATGGGGTGGGGGGTCTATAACCTCTGGAACAGCGCAAGTGACCAAGTTAGGTAAGGGAATCATCTATTAGTCTGTGAAAAATACTTGCCAATAAAAAACTATTGTTTATCTATCCGTATGTCCTTCTGTCCAGGCGTGATTTGCTATCTCTGTACTACTTTCTATTAACTTATTCTTGTCTGTGAATAATATATATATTTCGTGTAGCCATAAGTGTAAGTAGACGCTGTTATTTTCTTCGTATGATGACTTTATGACGTTTTTTAATATGAATATTTTAACTGCAGAGTCTTTCCAGGTGCATTTGGACGCAAGCCGGGGGTTTTAAGAGGTCTTGTAAAGTAATATAATCACAGGCTCCTCCGTAGTTGTGTGAGAGGCGTTGGTTGAAGGACAACAGCAGCGTCTGGCTGCTGCACAGAAAGCGGTAGAGTTTATGTTTACCGAAGTGATCTTTCTGCTTGCTTGCAATGATGACATACGACATGGCATTATCGACATTGAAAGATTCTGTTAATCAGTACTGAATGTGTTTATTTATCGTAAGTGAAATGTTCGACGCTATACGACGAATTCATGCGTGTAAAGTTAATCTAAAAGACTTTTTCTACGAAAACTTCCCGGTGCCGTTAAAGCAAGACACCGTGATATTCACTACATGTATTTCCTCTTTACAAATACTTGATTATCGCTCATACTAATGTGTATTGGTTCAGTCGTAACGTGGGGTGTGGACTGTGTTTAGCGGAGCGTGAGCTTTGGGCCACTGTTGGACTGACTCAGGAGACCTGATTAAACTGTGTTCCACTATTTAGTGAAGAACATCAAGAAGTATACTTTACAGTCTCCTCTCCAAGTGTAAGCCGGAGGTACGTTAAGGTAAGCAGAGTGTGGTTACTGCAGGTACCTACCCTTCCACCCAGTCTGTGATATTGAGACACGCTTTACGATGACTGGTTTTGGTCTGACTGAACTCTTGTATGTAGAAATTTGTTTGATAGCGTAAATGTATACTTGTTCCGCGACCTACGTTCTTTTTTTATTTCATCCTCAGTTTTGATAAACTGAGTCGAGTATTTGTGCTGATGCTGTTGATCTTAACGATCTCTGCTGAGTGTCTGAAGATAGTGGAGAATTTTTTGGCGTCTGTTCATCTGACCGTGTGTCCCGAACTTCAGCTGGCGGTACACCGGCTTTACTGAACCATGATGGAGGTTCATCAGATTTCTCGAAAGTAGTTATTGTTGACCCATTGCCTTAAGCCTTAAGATGGGGCTTATTTTATGTACACACGTACACCCTTGATGGATCCTCCACCACAGTCCTACCAAGTGTACAGGAAGGTGTCGCTGGCTCTCCTGAGTTATGTTCGTGGATCAGATTCGGTCGGGCTGGTCATTCAAGCGGTCCTCGGCTCTACTCTCAAAGTTTGAAGCTGAATACCTCATCCGTACTTCCGTCAGGAGGTATGTCATTTTGTACATTGTTTTTTGTAGTTACTTGCTCCTCTAAATCTTGGTGGATTTTAGCTCGTAGCCTTCATGGGATTATCTGTCTGATATCCGCTTACTTACAGATGTCGAGACCTCTGTGTTGATCCACTGTTTCTGATGACTACCTCTGTTGTTGGATTAGCATCACATTTGTTACTATCAATCGGATAAAGTGCTAAGAAAATATGACGATTGCTGTATAAAAACATGTAATAAGTGAAACAAAGATGTGACTTTTGGTGAAAGAAGAAATACAAAAGGAATGACATTTGTCATCCGAAAGCTAATAAAAAAATAGTGAGCGGAACCTCTGTCTGGTGTTTGTATATAACAGTATTTCATCCTTGTCTACTAATGTCACGAGGAGCAACTGATCCTCTTGTTCGGTCTGGGTTGTCCAGTCCTCTCCTCCTGGTCATTTGCCGTCTGATCCTTTTGTTCTGCCATGAATGAACCCCGGTAAGCTTCTTTCCCCTTGTTTTGTGTATTGTATTTGTGTCTGTGTGGCCGGGTCGTCGTGTCGTCCTGCCATTCACGTCCAGGCGACAGTAGTGACCAGGGCTGTGGCCGCAGATAATACCGCTAAAGACCCTGGACGTCCGAGAGTCTTTCTGGTCTTCCGGAGCGGGTGATGGACCGACAGCAAACAAGGAAGCTCAGTGGCTGGGTCTCTGGGTCACCTGGTGGTCAGTCATCAGTCTGAGAACAAATTCTGGGACTTCTGGAAAATAAGTTAACTTTGGCGAGGCTGCATCATTGAAGCACAATCTTATCGAAGAACTTCTTACTCAAAAGGAATTAGCGCATCCTTAAGAGCTGCAGGAGCTAATGGAAAGAGGTCGTGGGTAACGTATGGAAATGGGTCCTGGGGCAGTCATAGATATAAACGTGTATACAGACAAATGGGGATGGATGGAGAGACTTCAGAAACGAGAGATAAAAATATATTTTCCTTCCTTTTTGAGCATCTGAAATTTACATTGTTATACTACACATGGAGAACCTGTGTGATTCCGACCAGTTTCCTTTAAATTACAGTACGTGTGAGATTAACTGTTAAGGGGATGCGAAATCGTCGCGTGTTGAGCCGACACGAAAGGAGGAGTTGATGGACGGAGGAGGAGGAGGAGGAGGAGCAGCCCCGTGGCCTCGGCCGACCACAGCAGGTCAGGGTAGCGTCCGCCGCTGTGGGTGATCACTCCTCAAGGAGTCGTCCGCCACCACCACCACACGCCCTCCTCCCTGTGGCCTTTGCCCCGCTCCGCTCAAACTGTTGATCACGTGTCTGTTGATATCACTGTTGTGGAATACAACCATATATTTGTAAACACTTGAATTACGTAAAAAAAAAAAGGTAAGGGAAAAAAGTTTATTCAAGCTAAAGATATAACCTTTGTGTATAGAAAACGAGCATTGGTTTCCCCACCTCCCAAGTAAAAGGAAAGCTGCTGCTTAACCGTGTTTGTTCATTTTTCTCTTGGCATCCTGGCCTTCCCGAATGACGAGCCTACGAGAATCGAATCAAGTTTTTGCTTGTTTTTCGCCGTTACAAAGCACTGAACGGTTCGTGACCTTGAGTATTGTTGATGTGGTCGGTGTGGCGCGGTCGCAGCACCGGAAGCCATTTAGTACCTCACTGTATCAGCGTTAAGACTTGCAGTGAAGGCAGTGTCGCACTATACACAGTGGACGAACTGTGCGGAAAAATTAGGTCCGGTTATCGCTACGCATAGTTCACTTTCCATATCCACCCCAACCCAACCTCGCCTCCCATTGTGAAGCGCTCGTGCTTCGGTGCACGGTCTGGCACACCGGGTTCGCACGTACTCCAACGACAGCCCCCAACATCTGGTCATAATCACCATGAAGTTAGTGTTCAGGTGATCCCAGTCAAGGCCAGTAGTAGTTCATTCGATAACACACTGGTGGTCCCAATATCTAAAGGAAATAATTGGGTCCATGCGTACTCCGGTAATAGTCAGAATCGTTTGCAGAAGACAATGGAGCCATAATGTACCTTGAAAGTTCTATTAGATGTCAGGGAGGACCAAGGCCATGCATAATTCAGTGGCCCCTCGCGTAATCGACGCTGGCTTTGACAGTCTCCAGATAAGAAGCCCGTGCAAACATTATCATCAATGGTAATTGAACCTCTCAGTGATACGCTCTTCTGAATCAAACCATGAAAGTCACGATGGAGGACGCTGCTTCACACATACACACACACACAGGAGGAGCTATTACGATATGATATGGAACTTTCGGAGGAAACTCTTGCAGGAAGCACTGTATGGTCAGGTGATAAGCAAAGCTGGTACCTGTACAGCGATCAGACGTACATGGAAACCAATACCTTGGCTAAGGAGAAAGAAGATTGACGAAGTAATTCATGAAACCAGCAGAAGTAATCTATCCATTTACTGTGTGCAGACAAAGGATTTATTTCGCACTAAAGTTTTCTGGGGAAGAGTTCCAGAGATGAAGAGGGGCAGAGGTGAGAGAGGGAAACTGAGAAGCCTCGGTTAAGATAATTGGGAGGGAGAGAATCCGAGAGAAAAAGAGCAATATTTAGGCTTGGCGCAAGAGGCTATGAGGTACAGGGCAGTTGAAGGGCATGACGAGGGGACGCAGTGGAAGTCATTGTGAGCCAAGAGGGAGACAAGAGCCGTGAGGTAGGTAGGTAGGGAGGGTGGAAGAGGGAGAAGCAAGAAGGGAAGCAACAGGATGGTTGATGCCTCCCTTCCTTCGCCCTGAGCCCCAGGGTGGCCCCGGAGCCACGCCTGGGGCCTCAGCCACCACACGGCCGCAGTACTGCCGTTCGTGTCGACGCCACCGGCCCGGCCTTCCTGCCTCGCCTCCCTCTTTTCCTGACCTCCCACATTCGAAACTTGACCTCCCGCACTAGTTACCTCACCACCTGCTGTCGTGATCTGACCTCCCACACTTGATGCTTCATCTCACTCGAGACGATGTTCTTCACTCGTTACATCACCTCCATCCCTCGTTACCAGTCTTACTCTAACCTTACCTCCCGCACTCATTACCTAACTCATTAGTTGCTTCACCTCCCACTCATTACCTTACCTCCCTCACTCCTCGAGGATCCTTCTAGTTCTGAGCGCAGAACACCATGTGCATGTAAAGGTAAACTCATCCAGTAGAGCACTAGTATTGTGGGATCGAGTACTCCACTCATCCTCAACCAGTCAGGAACAATACTTCCTCTTCACCCACAAGGAATACTGGTAAAACTGGCGTCTCGGTGGCCGGTAACTGAGTGAGCAACAGAAGCAGTAAAATCAAAGTGCCAGTCAAAACAGTCTCCAGGTACGCAAAGTGTACAAACCCTATATGTATTTTTCTTTTCATTCATCTAACCTTCCATGTAATAGCCAAGTCTATCTTGTGGCAAATATTATGGCACAGGTATTTTTTCTTTCCCTCCACCGACTTCCTCCCAGCAATTAAGATGCTGATGATTTTTTTGTAGACACCATAAGACGGAGCTAGGTGTACTGTGTATCTCTGATTAAAGCTAATTCGTCAGTCGTAGACTAAACAAAATGCATGAAGAAACACACCCATAATTGAGTGGTAATGAATGGGAAATCAAAGCATGTGGTCTGGACGAAATAAGCTCTACTGTTGACAGAGTTGATCTATCTGAAGTAATCAAATTGATTAATGAGGAATCATTAAGTATCACTAGACCTGAAGGAAATCTGGATTTGCTTATTGGGATAGATTCTGCAGGTTTGTTACCTCAAATAATGAAGAATATGTTTGGCTGTTGTATCAAAGGGTCACATCCTCCAGAGCATTTGAGTTACAATGAATCTTCTGCTCAGATAAGCCATGCAAGTGTAAGTTACAGTCCTCATGAACTGAGTTTCACTTCATTGACTAAGAAGATCAATTTGAAACTATGATGTCCAGTGAGAATCTGGATATTCAGTGCACCCTAAAGTGTGGGAACTGTAAATGTGGAAAATGTCCAATTTCTGGTAGATACACCATGAAGGAAGAAAAAGAATTAAAGACAATATGTGAGGGCATTGTTCATGACCCAATAAACAAGAGGTTCACAGCTTCCAATCCCTTCATTTCTGACCCTAATAAGCTCCCAAATAATTATTCCCAAGCTTTAGCTCGTCTTAGATCCACCGAGAAGAGATTAACCAGAATGGATGACCAATACACATCTCAGTATAAATAACAAATTGATGACATGGTGTCAAAGGGACGTTGCTCCTCAGTTATCTATTAAGGAAATTAATGTATAAGATAGCACCATTTTTTACCTTCCCCATCATGAGGTCTTGAAGGCAAGTTCCAAATCCACCACTCTCAGAATAGTTTTCAACTCACCTGCGAGCTATATGTGGACTTCATTAAATGATTGTCTTGCTAAGTAAGGTTCCTCATGTTTTAGGCAATATAATTGGGGTATTGTTGAGATTTCGCCAACATGCTGTAGCAACAGTAGGTGATATAAAAAAAAATGCATAACACATTCTTTATTTCAGAATGAGATCAACATTGTCTTCTATTCCTTCGGCGGATCAGGGAAGCATTTAGGGTGCCAGATGTTTACGTCCTGACGACAGTAACGTTTGGAGATCGACCAAGTGGAATAATTGCCACTCTAGTTTTGCACCAAGCTGCATTGATGAATCCTGACTACCATGTGACTGGAAATAGGATCATATCTTGATTCGTAAGTAGACGACCTGTTGATTAGTTTACCTGCCTTTTCAAGCATGTGGTACTGAGAATTCATTATATTGCTAGATTCACCGTGAAACTGCATGAGCACTGCATATCGTTATAGAAAGCAAAGTTATGCATCTTGTTATGTATCAGACTTGTGTGCTTAAAACGATATATCTTTTTTTTTTTTTTCAAGAGCAGACATTGCCATGGCTTCGATTCCCTACTTGTTGACTTTACACTTGTTGAAGACATCGATTGAGCCTCCAGTTTAATCCAAATACGGATGTTAATCCTGAAGATAATCTCCTTGGAGAATTTACACACGATTCATGGCCATAATCTTGTAAACTCTTCAATTTTTAAACGCGTAGTCATAAACTGATACCATAATACTGTGTACATAATATTCATCAAGGTAACAAAAAGCTGATGTCTAACAATTAATTTATTCATTGTTGTAATCTTACATAAACTGTGTGGAAAAATTATATTTCTCTACACACCAGAATACAAAAAACAGACAAAGGGCACCAGGTAAAAATGCATCTGTTCAGCAAAATAAATACGGAAACTGTCTCGCTAGAGAACCGCTACAAAGGTCTTTTTATACATCTACATCATTTCACTTGAAATAAAGATGAAAAATCATTGATTAAAATTATTTCCCAACAACCGCTCCAGCCAGATTCCTCTGTTTCACCGTGATATAAATCAACTTGCATCATTAACACTAGTTCCTCCTACACCACAGTAAAAAGTTTAAATCCAATTCCTTAATGAAAAATCAGAGGAGCTGTAATATACTGCCTAGTTATCCTCCAGGTTTGCAAAAGCATTTCTGCTGAATAATGGCACTTCTGCACCCAGGAATACCAACATCTGAACCTTGCAATGCACGTGGCCCCCCAGCACCGGCCCGGCCTGGCCTACTCGGGTCACTATCTACCGCTACGTTGAAATCCCCAATGTACTGTCTACGGCGCAGCGTTCATAACGCAGCGTCCGGATACCTCAGTAACATCTAGTGATAAACATACTACACTGAGATCCATATGGAAGATAGATAAGGAGACCCAGGGTCATCAAACCAAGAGAATATTTTAAAGTTTCCGAACTTCATCAAGAAACTGGTGGCACGTATAATGAGGCGATGCGCAGTTTGACTCCACATCCACACAAATGTGTGGGACGCTGCGGCGACCCAACGGAGCCAAGTATTTACTCGTCCTTTGGAGACAAACGGCGCCAGTAACGTAATTGAGCAAGATAAGGATCGCACCATTTGGAGGCCAACTTTATGTCAGGATAAATTATAATAAATTCTATACAACCATCACCTCGTGACTGACAAGAGACTGCCGCCAGCGGGAAAGACATTCCGTGAGGACGTACCTGCGCCACCACCCACCTATACAGCCTCCGTCATTGTGTGTAACTTGGGTTACGAAGTCATTCTCTAATACAGTGTATGCAGCGCCCCCTGGCGAGTCCTATACATAGTTTTAAAAAAGGAAGTACAAAAGTATTACCAGCTGGACAAACATTCATCTTCAGAGTACAGAGTCTGCATTAACAAGGAACACAACTATTGAGTGTATTAGCTAATCTGTAGCCGAGACTCTTACATGATGAACCCCGAGTAAGCTGAGCTTGTGGATACTCTCACAAACAACTCACCCAGGATAATGATAAGGATGAAACGCAAACCTTGGTCCCCAAGTGACAGAAGTAAGCTGGGCTACACAGGAGCCAGTAAATGCAGACAAGGCGAGGGAGGCGTGTGACGGGCGACTAGCGAGCGGCCGCTAGCTTAATAGCAGTGGTCCTCACGTGTAGAACCCGAAGGGTTTCTGGGCGTTTTCGTCGGGTTTGGGCGTGTTGAGGGCGGTGCCGAGGGCGAGGGGCAAGGCAGGTGGGGTGCGGGTCCCTTGATGACCTGGTCCTAACGGCAGCAGACGCGGCCGTCCACGACCACGCTTCACGGGAGTCCCAGTAGTACCGCCGGAGCTGCCGCTGCCACCTGTAAAGATGGAAGTAAATTCAAGTTTAGGTAATGATTACGTATGTCCTTGCCCCTATCATCCACAAAAATACCTACTACGGGTGCTCTCCATCCTCACCAGCCTCAGCACCATCCCTTACACCAGCAGGCGCTTTCCAACCCAATCTTTTCAGCAACACTAGGTACTTGGCGCCCCCCCCCCTCAACTTACCTTGAACAATGGTAGGGCCAATCTGGAGGCCTTCAGTCTCAGCTTTGCACATCTCCTGCACTTGTGACATCCTTACAGCCTTCATTCCACACTTCCATGACATTTTGTCACACGAACTCTCCATACACTCCGCATCCTCACACACACTACATCAGTGATAATCTTACATTGTGTCCGTACACTACCTCTTTCACCGTATCTCCACATTATCTGTCCTCACATTCTATATCCCTCAATAATCCTCACAGTCCCGACACTATCTTTAATCACACCGACTCACTATCATCACAGCACATCCGCATCACTGTTCTAGCACCTTAACACTTCCCCTTACATTCTTCTCCATTCATATCAGCACCACATTATACCCTCGACATAGATACGAAATCTACACATGCACTGCCCGGTACCAATACTCCATCCCACACCGTGGGTCCTCCTATACACACGTCCCACCACAGCTGGTCGTATGAAAACCAGAAGACACCTGAATGTCACAAAAGCTTTTGCTGGGAACCACATAAGCAGAAATACATAAAACGAAAACCAGGGTTATTGCCTGCGGTACTGGGGAAACATATGAAGTCAATGGGTTGATTTTACCGACGGAGGGGAAACACTGGTGATGAGGCAGCATGCACACCTTCGCTTAAGAAAACTCGAAACAGCATTCGGCATCCTCACACGCATTCCGTGTAAATTAAGAACTTCCTGACCGTAATTACTTCTAAGAGTAATACAAGTCTTAATGGTCCCAAAACATCTGGATCCCAGAATCGTACTCAGCGTTAAAAGTATAATTAATACCGCGATTTTAAAGTCTAATAAATGTCCTAAGGATTGTATTTCTAATGGTATTACAGCAGAATAACGACCAAACTAAAATGCAGAAAAGGAGCTGAAAATAACATGATATTCACTGATACAAAGAGAACAAAACTGAGTGGTAAGTTGTGTGTACCTTTCCGACCATACAGCGTGATCCTTTAGGTTGCATTCCCGCTCGTGCTGTCAGCGAGGCACTATGCTGCTGAAAACCGGACGTTGGGTTTAGCTGCGCGCGCACACATGACAGTTTCCCCTACCGGATGGCATCCCTAGCAACAGTCACTTTTACCACATGAATGATGTTGGGAGGAGGAAATGGCGAGCCCAGGGGTGTATCATCTCTCCTCATCTTCACCTCTCTTGTCATCGTCACTCCCTCCCTCTCCCTCCCTCAGCCGTCCCTGCCCCCACCTCCTCCTCGCCCTTCGTGACCTACCTCCTGCAGGGGTCAGCCAGGTATAATTACAGGTGCGTCTCCCCTGGAGCCCCCTGGCTGTCTCTTGCCACCACCAGTGTCTCACGGCCATCAAGTGAGATATTTTTAAGACTGCAACGCGAATGCTGGTTGCTGCAACTTTCTGAGTCGGGTGGAGAGAGAGAGAGAGAGCCGCAGGAAGTGTGAAGTTAAGTAAGCATGCAGGAAGTTGTGCGTCACTGTAGTTCACTCATAAACCCATCACAGGGGGCTTCACTCCCCCTTAAACTTACCTCGGGAAAGTTGCCCCAAAGCTGTACTGGAACCAACTTACACTTTGACGATATAATTCCCAAGAAAATAGGCTTACAAGAATGCTTGGCCTCCGGTTATCGATATAAAATGTCTAAAAACACGAAAAATATAGTTTTTCTGAATGCGAAATTGCACACCCTCAGTCAACTTTTTTTTTTTCCCCCAGAGAAAAGATCAGGCACGGCGTATTTCTAGTGTCCTCTGGCTTCCAAGGTCAATCCCTCCCCTCCCGATGCTATCTGAGTGTGTGTTCGACGACACACACACACACATGCTTCCTCCTCTGGCAAGATCATCACATGAGCCCCTGTAAGAGACACTAACCACAACTGTATCATTCAACAAGCCACCCTGGCCAGCACATTAACCCACAAAATGAATATGATGCTTGATCATTATAACAAGGGATGAATGTGCTGGAACAAAAATAGTTATTAAGAGTTCGGTACAAAATATGTCCTACTGATATTCCTTCCCTAGGAGAAAACGGCGATACAGCAGCAAACATAAGCCATCCTCTACTGTATCCGGGTGATGCAGGAGAGTGCAGACACCCTCCGGTGGGGACACACTTCGAGGACATTAATATTGTTTCATCAAGTCCCAGAAGATATTAAGCTCTACTAAGACACCAACAAATACTACAGGATTCTACGACAAACGTCCTATAGGATGCTTCAGTAGGGGTTTTCTATAGACTTCGGTATGGACATGAATACCGCTTTAAGATGCCGCAACTGAAACCCTGCGATACCTGGACGGCAACCCACCCATACGGCCATGACAAAAGCACTGCAACAATAGATCATTGCACTACGAGGACAAATTTGCAGCACTGCTACAGAATAGCAGAAGAGGTTTTATACCTCTCCGCACATGCTGCTTGAGGTTGCTGTACATGAGGCCCTAGACTAGAGCATAAAGAAGCTGTTACAGAATGCTCTAAAAAGAGGACACTGAAAGAGACCATCGCAGCAGTAGGACAGGTACTCGACCTGAGCCCACCACCCCTGCAATACGATTCTGCAAGACGGATAAGAACATTACAGAGGACGTTACAACCGAGTTTATGAGCTGCGAGGATACCAACACTACCATAAGGTGTTGCTGTTGAGGGCCTGGAATGTGAGAGTATACGCCGCTGAACGACCTTAGTTGTCGACGCATAAGAAGACTCTAAAATTGTTATAGGACACCGCTATGGTGTCCTGGAGGATAAGGACCTGCTACACTAGTCCTTCACTCTTGAAAGTAACGACTCGAACATCGAATGAATCCAATCGGAGGGGGCGAGAGTCAGAACGAAATCGCTGTTATACACATAATACTCACCTCCATTAATTCAATACATTTCCTTGTCCATCACTCTCCTGACATCCTCCTCTGTCTCGTAATTACCGAACCATGACTCTCGTCAAAAACACGCTCGTTAAGAATTCCGTTCACGTGGATCGACCATCTGAACCAGTCCATATGATCGGCTGAAGGCTGCACGTATCTGCTTCAAGGAAAAGAAATAATTGTCCCGGACTGTAGGATCCATACAATGGAGAAACGTGCTCACCTTCACTACCTGCTACGTGACCCAGCGCTCCGGTAGACTATAGGAATGTACAGGAGGCATGATAAAACAACAGACTTAATCGTCTGTACGGAAACGGGCCTGTCGTAAATGTATGGCTTTTACGACCCGACCGACAGCAACCTGTCATCTCCATCAGTGAGGTCGAACCGTCTCGCGGCTTAGCTACTGTCGCTTCGTTCGTCTTGCGCCATCACTTCCGAGTCTCGCCTCGTAGGCTACTACATCTCGAACCCGTCATATCTCGTGGGTGTTTCGTTTCGGAACGTTTGTCACAGCGAGTCGCGGAGGAACTTCTTGTTGAGAGTCAGTTAGGGAACTACTCATCCGTCGCGAGTCGACTGGTTACGTGTTTCGTTCGGTAGCTACAGGTGTGCCTTACTTTTTATCTCTCCCCGGCCACTGAACTGAAACGGTTATCACCTACTGTATCTTTTGAGACGGTTTTTCTACTATTTGCAGTCGATTTTTTGCTTCTTGCATCGAAGTTTCAATCTTGTTTGCATCCCACTCATCCTTCATTTTCCTTTTTCATAGTATATCGTCCTGTCCTTTCAATCCATTTTCGTTAGCCTCCCCAACTCTCTCTCTCTTTGCCACTCTCTCCTCTCCTCTCTCTCTCTCTCTCTCTCTCTCCTCTCTCTCTCTGCCACTCTCTCCTCTCCTCTCTCTCTGCCACTCCCAGGCCATCAGCGTGTGGTCGTGGTGTGGCGGGTTGCACAGTTCATTGCACTTCCTGAGCCGGCCGGCTTCGCCTGGCACAGAGGAAGTCGCAACGGTGGGAGCGCGACCTCTGTATGACCTGACCCCACGCGACTTAACCCCAGTGTGACCTGACTTGTTTCATTTCATGACTCATTCCATGATCTCTATACATAACCCGAGGCCGCATGATTTTGACTCATGCATGATCCGAACCCACATAAGCTATCCTGCACTTGACCTGACCCCACTTGACTCGGCGATAACCCTGCGCGATCCGGTTTGCATGAATTAAAATCAATTTCATGACCTGACTTCACATCACCCGAGTGACCACACTTCCGTATGGCTCTTACTATACACGAACTGACCTCCACATACAATGAAACCTGATTCTGGTCGACCAAATCCCTACGTGTCCCATTCCCACAGGACCTGGTCCCACGTGACCTAATTTCCGACGCGCGGGATCCAAGACCAGATCTCCTACGAGTCCTTAAACCGCCCCCCTCCTCCTCACACCCCCCTTGGTGTGACCTGAAGCTGCACAACCGGAATTAACACGACCTGTCCCTGGAGGACCCCGACTCTGGGAGACGACCCCTTGCGGCTGACTCAGCACGACCGGAATATTTATAACTGGACACCGCATGACTCTGCCATACTGGAATTAAGATGATGCTCGTCTTAAAGATTACCAAAAAAAAGTAAAAAATATATACACATTCGTTGTTACCGCCAGAACCAGTTTGAGCACACAGCGCATTCTTAATAAATTAACAAGTACCTCCAAAATTGAGGCGAATCTGTGCACAATAACCTTGTAAGCTGCTGCACAGACCATATTCTCCTCCGACATGTTTAACGTGGCTACATCCCCTAACAAATGATTAGGTAACAAAACATACCTTCACTCTATTTAATGTGATAATGCGACTGAACCACTCCATATGACCACATGTCTCTCGGAGCTCTCCTTAGGAACACAAACGCCCATATAGGAGCCCACATGCCCTTTCAAACTAATTCATAAGGCCATACGCCTCTCCGGACTGATCCCTCTTACTATAAACTCTTTAGATTGAGTCACTGTACAACATTCTCGAGCAAGTCTCATTTAAAGCCTTTCAAACTATTTTATCGTAATTCTTATCTCCTACAAACATTTACGACATAACATACATCCTCTAAAACTACTACATCTTACAGTAGATCCGTCCAAATCCCTGCAGACTGGCCAGTCTCACCTACAGATGCCACCACATTGGGAAATTCATCCCACATCCGTCTATTGGTTCACCCTAGCCTATACTTGCCTTACCGGATTGACTAAAAGTGGTGGCGGTGGTGTCATCGTGTGCCTTGCGGCTCAGCCCACCGGCTGGGAAGGGAAGGACTCCCCACACACCCATCCAATGGTGAAAGGTATACAAAAGCGTTCCCCTGCGCCGAGATGATCCAGGAAACGATGCATTTGTCACGCACCTGTGTTTATTGTAACTGTGTATCTGTCACACCTGTTTATATGCAACACGTTACACATATGGGTACTTAACACAATTACACATATGGGTACTTAACACACCTGTCAACCCTGGAACACCTGTTCATCCACCACTTCTCTGTATCCCTCTACACCTTGGCTCTTGCTATAGACTAAATAAATTCAAGCACACTTATTGTTCCAATATACGTGCCACACCTGCACACCCAGATTACGTGAACCCACCGCTACCGTACCCCTGCCAATGGTCTACACTGGTACGATTAATTGCAAGAGTCACAAGGAAGAAATTGCTTCAGTGGAATAAATGGCATCAGGGATAAACAGGTACGCGAGGAACGTGAAACCTCTGCAGTGTGAATGGCAGGAAGGGGAACATAAGTGTCGGGTGAGAGCGTGGGAGGAGAGAGCAGAGAAGGGCTGAGTAAGAGTAAGGAAGAAGAATGCAGCGTCAGGTGAGAGTAAGGAGGGTAGGAGGTTACGGGGGAGGCTGGAGGAGGTTCCGGCGGCGAGTGGCTGCCACTTCCGCTGCCATGTTTGCAGGAGGTGGGCGGTGCCAGTGACGTCAGGGCGACACCCACAGCAAACACGGGCGGCCAAATACTGCCCCCAAGCAACACCTAGATGTCCACCCAGCTCCCCATAACGTGACAGCAACACACCCTCCAACAAAAGCAGCCAAAACTGCCCCAAGCAACACCTAAATGTCCATCCACTTCCACCCTGTAGAGGCATTAAAACAGATTCAACACAGGAGGCCAAAACTGTCCCACGAAACACCCCGAACGTTTACCCATATACTTAAGACGTCATAGCAACACACCTTCCAATCCAAGCAGCCAAAGACTGCCTGTGTTCCACATCTTACCACGTTATACCAACACGCCTTTCACTGGTACTTCTGAAAATTCAAGTCTTGCCGGCTGAACTGCTTCCAAAATTCCTAAAAGAAGTCTGTCACTTGCAGAAGATCACCATCAGTATGCCTTCATCTGAGGAAAGTACAACAAAACTTGTAATAATCTACAACTGCTGGGCGTGTACACACGACGAACAAGCCTCTCAATCACCTCACCAGGCCAAAGGTCATGTGAGCAGATGACATCACTTGGCGTTCGTCTTCCTTCGTCCATCCGGTATCATTTCACTCTTCTCCTCAAGGGTCCATCTGAACCACACTTGATAGGGGGTGGTCCATGGGTGTGGGTTTCCCTTCAATACCGTCTTCCCATACGGCCGCTTTTACTTAATGTAGTTATCGTCCGTCCATCAAAATTTTACATTTGTATCTTCCTTGACGCTACAAGGCCAGCTGGAACCAAACTGGGGTGGTCCCTTTTCATATCTGTTTCCAAAGAACCCGAACACCTTCTAAGATGGTCGGTGATAATTAAAGTAGATACCTTCTCATACAGCTATAACTTCGTTTTATAGCAAATCTAGCTCAAATTCCAAATTTAACTAAATAATTTCGAGTTTTTAAGTTTTATATTTATAATTTTGCAGAATATGCAAATCAGGCTTAGTTCATCAACAATTCATATAATGATGGCAGTTGAGCGATGCAGACTCCTGTGAGCCTATAGTCAACTGGGAGAGATGCTTCACAGAGCCATAGTATGAGAATCAGTATAAAACAACCACAGCAGGAGACACAGTATAAACCAATCACAGCAGGAGACAGTATAAACTAACGGCAGCAGAGGACACTGTATAAACCAACCACAGCAAGAAGTGCACTAAAAAAAAAACAACCTCAATAAAAAACGAAAACATGCTACAAAACAACTACAGTAGAGAGGGCATTGCAAAACCATGCTTCCTGGAGCTCCTGGCTGGGTGGTGACGGTCGGTGTTCACAGGGGCAGGAGGGATGAAATATCAAAATTAGCAAGAAAAGAAAAGCTTCGAAGGTGATGGTAATAATATGGAAATGATATATAGAGTGAATGGTGGTGTGGTGAGACAGGAAGAAGACGAGAGGGTAGAGAAAAGTGAATGTAATTCTGTATATTAAAGGCAGAGGAAAAATAGAATGAGGCGGAGAAAGATATGGTTAGGGGAGGTTAGGAAGCTACTGGTGTGACAGACGAAAGGCTAGGGGAGGTAAGGAAGAGGTAAAGTATGGGGAAGCACAGAGGGAGAGACAGGGAGAGGAGTGGATGGAACAAGCAGAAAGAGAAGCGTCAGGGGAAGATAAGGAGTTGTATGGGATACGCAGAACGTGGCTATAAAAGGCTGGTAGGGTCAGGGGAGAGAGTGCAGGGAGGCAGAGGGACGTGCGAGGCACAGCGTTGTAGGGGATGGTAGATGGCATGCACAGCTGAACTGGACACGAGATATACCAGAGGAAACGGGAAACATTCCCAAGAACTCTATGACGACCAACCAATCAACGCCAAGAAAGTCAGGAAGACGGCTTTCATTACGAAGCATCAGCATCCAGTATGACGCTACCAATGGCGTAAGGAAACCCAGGACACTGCATCCTTGTTCTATGATCTCTGATGACGGTCAGGTGAGGGGACTGTGTGGGAATGGGTTGAGGAAAGGAAGAGGTAGAAATGGAAGAGACGATGAGATTGGAGATACAGAAGGAGGGAAATACAGTAAAAGTAGGGGGTGGGGGTGGGCGGACGATTGAGGGAAATAAGGGCTGAAAAGAACAAAAAGGTGTGTATTGAAGGAAACAGGATGAATGAATTGGGGAGGGATAATGAGAGACGCCGAGGAAAGAAAGATGGAGGATGGACAAGGATTTCAAAGGATTGAAGGAGGGAAGGTAGAAGGTGCGGGAAGAGGAGGCGGAGGGTCAAAAGAGCAAGTAGTCCCCCCCCGCGCCAGCGGTGTCATGAGGCGCGGGGGGGACCTCACCCGGTCACCGCCCACCCTCACCCCCGCTTCAAGGCCACACCATTCACGCCCACACCCTCACCGCTAGGAATGACGCCCCGCCTGACACTGCTGCACTACCCATTCTTGTTCTCTCCTCCTGTGGTGCAACGTCTTGGGATGCAGGCTGCGCTGTGTCGTCGGTGTCAAGTGTTGCACGCGATAGTGCAGGTGCCGACCGACACTGCGGGTTAGGTATGAAGAAATCCCGTGACGGCAGTGTTACCAGTGTGAGACATAGTATTATAATGCATGTTATAACGGTAACGGAAGGAAACAGTTGGAGGGAAGCCCTTGAGTAGCGTGTCGTACAGGGCACGGAGGGGCGTGTTACACACGTGGAGGAGGAGGAGGAGGAGGACGTCACTGTGGCAGCGGGGAAGGAGTGCTCCCCGGACTACCCTCCCGCTTCCACACCCCAGCCCCCTCACACCCTACTCACTCCCCTCCAACCAACCACTATCCTCCCCATCCCATCACATGACCACTGCACCCCGCCTACCGGAGCCACCTAACCAAAACACACTCGGACACAATACAAACAATGGCGAGGAATACAGGCAAAAACTACAAGGTCTCACATCCTGAACAAAAAGGAAAAAAAATTATATATACGTGACTCCTTACGCTACCCGCTACGACCTGGGGCGAGGCTGAGGACACGTGAGGCAGGTGGAGACAGACAGACAGCCGGGCCTACATGTCAGGTGGACGGGGAAAGACCCGTTGCCATGCAATGTTACGTAACCCCTTTTGAGGACATCAGTAGGATCCGTGGGCACGATTATTATGACCCTTGGGTGTGATGGCCTGAACTTAGACCACCTGACCTTAAAGAGTAGGGTCAGGCCATCATACCCAAGAGTCGTGGTAGTGTTGGGATGATGATGATGGAGGATATATAGATGGAGACGGGAGGAGGAGCAAACAGGTGGGGATGGATAATGAGGAGGAGGAGGAGGAGCAGGAACTAGCAAGGCCATATCATAAAAATTCTTCAATGTCAAGAACTGATGACAGATTAGGTTGCACGTTCAGATCTCCAACCGTCGCTCGGTACACCACGTTTCCGCCATGCTCTGCCGTAGTTTGTACACATTAACCCGTATTGTCACCATGCTGAGCCGTACATTCGTGATCAACCATATTTCCACCATGTTCAGCCATATATTCCCAAAGGTGTAATATTTTGAGCCATTTCTGGTGTTTCAACAGTTACGGTTATGGTCTCTGACAAAGGCCCGCTCAGAGAGTCATCCGACTCCTTGTGTGACGACTGGTCTACTAATCTAGTCTAATCAGGGGTCGATATGTTAGGAGTGGGCCGACCTAAAGTGTGAGTGAGCAGTCTTAAAGTCTTTCCAACGAGTCTTTTGAGGCAGTTCGCAAGCAGTGTCCTTCACTCCCGGCCATGGAGGTCTCATATATGGCCCGACTCACAACTGTGAAGATGTCCCGTGACATCCTAAGATGATGATGATGATGCAAGGAGAGGATGAGTAAGGGAAAGAAAAAAAAAAGGCAATTGTTTGTGCCTGTGGATCCTTCAGTTCAGACGCCGTCACTACCACTGTCCTCTGCCATGTGTGCTCTCCCAGAGCCCTCCTCTTCTTTGGAAACAATGAGAATATAAGCTCGAAAACACCCGGCATTTATTTACAGCTCTGCTATTGTTACTCCTCCACTCATTCTTACAACTCGTTTCCATCTCTAGTATCCTCTCTCGATTCATACACTACACTACGCGAGTGGGAACGTTCTATTCACTTACAACCTGTTATTATCACTCCATTAATTTACAACTCTATTGTCATAACGACTCGCATAAACTCCGCTAGCATTGGTCCACTCACTCACTACTCTACTATCCTTAACAAGTAATTCATAACACTACCGCCATGATTCATGTCATTCACACCTCTGCTACCATCACTTCAACCGCAGAATTATCACTTCGTCCCCCCACCAGCATGACCAAGCTGCAGCCTCGCTAGGTTTTCCTGTGTCTCCATGGAGCATTGGAGCAGTAGGACTCTACCATGTTGCTTCACCGTGGTTATGACTAGGTTATCTTTTCACAAACTGAGGCTACGCTTCCATCACCTTCAAATGAGAGCAAATGCAAGCAAAAGATTGTGTAACTGTTCTCTCTAACTGTGTCTCTATCTATCTGTAGGTATCTATAGGTGTTTTGACACACGGTAGAACTCTCCCTCAGAAGGGGAAACCCACCTGACCAACCATGGCAGTTAAGAAGCATCGTCTCTGTCTGTACACTTGCGTCACGGAGCCCGCCCTACCCTCTCCCTGGCCTGGTTCACCCTACTGCTTGTAGTTTAATAACTGGTGCTTGCAACAGTGTCAAATGCTGTTACCCCACTCTGCTGCGCTCTTGAATGTAATATCACAGGTTTATCGAGAACTTGACCCATAAACGTAATTCCTGCAATTTTTCAGCTAATGTCAGTTCGTAAGTCCATTATTGACGTGTGGTTGCCAGGCGGATCCTCTGTTTCAAATGAAGCAAGTCTTTGGTGGCCTATATACTGTATATAACATCATAAGACGAAAAGAGCTTTTGGAACAGTAGAGCAGCGCCTTCTATTTGAGGCGGCCGGAGGCGGAACTAATATCAGGATTTCTCCACCCTGTTGCTGTTGTATTTCACCTGTTATGGACAACAGGCGACGATTCGTCAAATTTTACCGACACCTTCTTGCGCCGGTTCCAGGTAACATGGTAACGGGAGTAACGGTACCGTTTAAAATGAGACATACCGCGGTAATAGGAGAAACGATACCGTTTAAGACGAGGCACCATGATAACGGGAGTAACGGTACCGTCTAAGAAATGCAGATGAGGGAAAAGAGAGAGAGAGAGAGAGAGAGAGAGGAGAGGTGAGTTAGGAGTATGACTGACGGTGTGGATCTATTGAGGCCCTGG
>JAYMFT010370071.1:0-21740 GCA_038088735.1 Panulirus argus
CTATCCCCAGAGATATATATATATATATATATATATATATATATATATATATATATTGCTCACTAGGAAAAATTATACTTGGCAGCTGTTCTGCTTTACGTAAGCAGTCGTAAGAAGTGGATATTTTCTATTACAGCAGTGCCTCAGTTTCCCTTGTCGTCAAGGTTCTCTTCATTTGATGTGTAAAAGCTTTTGGGCTTGAAATCCCCCTTTTTTTCTCTTGTTTATTGATGTTTATTGCTTCACACAAGATTAAACGTTTATTGTGGATGTAGTCTTTAGAGTTATCTTAAACCGTGGCCAACGGATGTGTATCCGTCTTTCAGTTGATAATAGTTCACGAGCAACGTCATTCTTTGGTAGTATGCATCATATTGGTAGTGCTTCAGTATTAAAGCCAAACCATGATGTAAATGTTAAGTTTGTAAGAGGGAATAATGTCTGGAAGTCAGCATGATTTAATAATAGCGTGAATCATTTTGATAAGCTTTTTATTTATATTGAATGATATTTAAATAAATGATTTCTTAAGAGAAATATGTACTTGATGTGTAAGGGAAATTGACGACGGCGTACGTGAGCGCGAGGATGTAACCCTTACAGCCGATGTTGTTGACTTGAGCAACACTGTTTTGTGATACGGCTTATCCAGCAACGTGTGCGACTGTAAACTTAGTTGTTGGAATAAACCATACAGCTGACTGCTACGGAAAGTTTCTGTCCTTAATTGTCAAACAAGACACTAGACTAATTTACAGCAGTAATCCTGGGGTGAAAGAATTTCCCCGTATCTGGGTACGTTTAGAGTTTGACCTGAGTGCCACACCAACGCCATCTCTTAAGATGGATTGTTCACAGACTCGCCATCCTCTTCCCGCACCCGTTGGGAACCTTTCCTCTCTCTCTCTCTCTCTCTCGCATTCCCCTTTCCAATCATCCTCACTTGAAACTCCTCTTCCTTTGATGTGTTAGAGGAACATGTAAAATTGTTGAAAACTATGAACGGTAAGCTGTCGGAAGAGGTTACTGATGTTTTCATAGCCGAACAAACGTTTTCTGGATATTTGAAAAATATCATGTATGTGCTTCTTTATATGCTATTAAGTCGATATAGTTATCGTGTATTCCGGAACGGCCAGTTGCCTTAAAAATTTCCTTTTATAGCCGGTAGGTTTCTAATGCAATGTGGTGTTAAATCTGTAGCTTCGTTTTTGAAAGTAGATTGAATTTGTTTTAAGGTTTTCGGGTCAAATGATTGCATAGCAAATGTCATCTTTGTAGATATTGACATATTGTACTTACATGAAAGTCCTGAAAGGCATGAATGTCTGTTTGCTTTTGCAGACTTCCGTTAAGTACATTATGTGAGGATATTTAAACATCTAGGACCAGAAGCTTCAATTCATTATTCTCAGCTACATATATTCGAAACATTTTAGACTCCTAAGCATATAAATCATAAACTCCTTAGATAGATATCTGTAGGATGTGTCTGACCAGCTTAGTTATGGAAGGTACGAAGGCATATAAAGGTCGTGGACTCAATCTGGCTGATCTGATGAGCAAAATAATAGCTTAATCGAAGACAAAGCTTAAGAGAGTCGAGAGCATCTGAAACCTTTATAGGTCATACGTTGAAATTTTTGGAAGTTAACTCCTTAATTTCAGAATACCTCATGATTGCATCTTGCAGACAACCTCGGTATCTTTAGTTCAGGACAAATATATCAAAAAAAAAAAAAAATTGTACGATTTTGGTCTTGAAATGATAAATCTTACAAATGTGTTGTACCGTTTTGGTCTTGAAATGATAAATTTTACAAATTAAGAAAATCAAAATTTGTTTTATATTTGTTGTCACGACTACCTTTTTCTCTTCATAGTTTGCAGTACTATGTTGACTTTTTCAATTGAAATGCCCTTATAATAAATCCATTTAAGTATTTCAGTGTCCACTAACCCATCGTGGTGAGCTTCGCAAAGTTGCCATTGTTATCTCACATGTTCATGCATTGTTTCTGAATTGCCCCTTTAAATTATGAAGTGACAATTGGTCGGATAGTGTGTAATTACCCGTTTGCACCGAAAGTGGAGGGAGCTTTGCGTGCAGACCAGTCTCTAGAACTTTCTAGTCATAACTTAAAAAAAAAAAAAAAAATCTTATGTATATGCCATCACATTCACTATTTCGTTACTCAGTTTATTCCATTCATCCACTACCCATATACTATACAAGTTCTTTGCACCTTTTTATGGGCCTCTGGTTGTTGTCCTTGCATCTTCCTTAGAGCTGTTCACTGTCGACGCAGTGAAACAGATTTAAAAACATTATCGTGATCAGCTTACTCCCTTACTCATCTTCTGTGGTGGACAAATTTCAGGCTCCCAAACCTCTTCTGTTAATTTTGGTCCATTCTTGTTGCTAATCTCTGGTCTTTCTCTCTTTGTTCTTTGTGCGTTTTAAGCGGTAAGCAACCTTAACAAACATACACTAGTTTTGGCAAAATGAGGATTTGTAAAGAGCCTACCGAGTATTTTTTTTTTATCATCGACATACGTGAATGCATTTCTGATATTTGCTGGTACGTGGTTAGCCTCTTTTACTGTTCTCTTAAAGTGTGACTCTGGCGGCAGGTTAGGTAAAATGTCAACGTAGCACATTGTCTTTCAAGCTTTCTTAGTGGCTTTTGAATAGTTTTGTTTGATATATTTTTGATCAATTCCATGGTGTTCTCGCAGACCTGCAAACTCTATTTCTTCCCTGTTGGAGTCCGTCATGTTATAAACATTTTCCTTTGCTCCTTCAATTTATAGCCATACGTCGTTTATCGTGCATCACTTCTTGAAGTGAAGGCCGTAAAGTTCCAAGTTCATCTGATCCATTCTCCCTAAACGATTTCCCATATGAAGCGCCTCTGAATTTTGAATCCATTTGTTTTGCTGGTGCCCATTTTAGGCAGAAATATTCATTTTTGCTTCTAATATATACATTAAAGAGTTTCATCCATAGTTCCTTGTCTCATGTAGTGAGTTTCATTATCATACCATTATACCCCATTATGCTCTTTTGAACTTAGTTTTTCATTTATGCCGACGTCAAGAACGTTGTCAACAATGTGTTTTTAATTGTTCCGTAACTTTCCATAAATATATATTCGCAGAATTCCATTAGTGCACTTCAGCCCATCTGCATCCAAGGCATTTTGAACATCTTTTGATCAGCTTCTGATCCTATCATTTTGTTTACTCTAGTTTCATTAGCAAATCATATGACGAGTACTTTTACTTCTCTGTCAATGTCTGTTACAATAGTACGTTAATAGAACTGAGGCTAACACCGTTCCCTGTGGTACCCCAACAGATCATCATCAGCCATGGTTCCTTTATGTACTACTTTGAATTTTCTTTTAGATTAAAAGCTGGTCCATCTTCTGATCAGACCCATATCGAGTTGTTTCGCTAATTTCTCTGTTGAAGAGAGGGGAGGGGGTGGGGGGGGGGGCAAAATATAACTAATTCTCTTATTACCTGACCATATGATCGAAACGGTTTGCATTAATATTCGTTACTGTTGTTCCTGTATTGCGGAGTATGCTTGACATTTCATTACGCTGGAAGCAGTTAAAAGTCTAGACATTAATACTAACTGATTTTGAACGTTGAACCCTAATTATAGCGAGAGTGGCCTTAAATGCAACCAACAGCTGTTATCGGAATTGGAGAATTTCTGGTTAATTATGTAGGAGGTTGAATTGTGGCTTAAGTTCCTGTTGGCAAGTTGGGAGACAATAAGGGATACTGCTCTGGGGCTGCGGATGGCTCCCTCCTCCCTTACGGTGGACGCTTGGTTGTTTCAGATGACCCACATAGTACGAATGCTTGGGTGCTTTGGATGACCCAAAAGGGTAAACCCTTGATGGCTGGGGATGGACCTAGGATGAACCCTTGTTTGCTATGGATGACCTCTAAGGTGAACACTTCGATGGGTTTGGTTGACCCTTAGGGTAAGCGCTCGACTGATTTAGATATCCCTTGAGGGTGAATGCATAGTTGCTTTGGTTGATCCCCATAAGACGAATGGCTGGTTGTACTGAGTGAACCCCGAGGTGATAGGGGTCAAGTAACACGGTAGCAGAAGTTAAGGTGAGGGGGAGGGGGGGGGGGGGAGAAAGCGGGTTGCACTCGTGTCGCTGATCAATATCCCTTCGTAGCTCACCTCTCGCACTGAACCCCCATTCATCCTGCTTGGCCTGGTCCGCCGCCCACCCTCGCACACCACACACCCGATATTTGCTTGCCTCAGCTTCAAGAGCAACGGGGATTTACCTGAAAGAATTACAAGCTACTTCAACAGATGAATCCCTGCTGCTGAGACACTTTTTTTTTTTTTAAGCTGTTATGCAAAGCATGTTAACACAACGCTGTTAGACTACCTCATATTATTCATGGCACTAACTACCAGTTCTGAAGTGACGAGTTCACAATGTGTCCATTCAGTGCCTCTAATTTTCAAGAGAAATTTCCGTGGACGTTCAAGGAAGAAAACAAAGGCTAGACCCACACCGTTACTACGCAACATTATTTCTCGGTATTACAAAAATCAGCCTTTTCTCCGTAACTTTTCTTCTGTTTATGATAAAATGGTGGGACGTTAGCGAGTTAAATGCGAGGAAGAAGGACGTTCTTAAATCTAGCGCTTCAGGTAGACTCTTAGGGGTGAGGTCTTGTTACATAACGTTCGGGTCCGCGTGCACTGCGTCACTCGCCAGCTAGTGTCGCCCACGCACCCGGGCTCCGGCCGGACTAGCTGGCACAACACGCCGCTCCGCTGCACAATATCAGCTGCCCAAGTAGAGGGGTGTGTCAGGAATTTTTCTGTTCACCGAGTTCGTGAACCTTGTTACCACTTGGCTCTGAATCGAGACAGGCGTTGTACAACTTTCGTAAGATCCAGGTCTTAAAGCCCACCGGTACCTGTGTTTTATGTAGAAAAAAGGCAAACCAGTCCCTAAACCACAGTTTGCACGACCGTTAACTTTGTTCGAAGTTATTTGCTATTATGGGGTGTGAGGGAAACCATATTTAGAATATGCCATATAACTCAAAACTTTACCGACAATAATTAATACCCTGAGGTATTTTTTTATTGAATAGCAATTATAGTACCTTTGGGCCACCAGTATCGAATTATAAAAATTGTAATTTCCGTATCAACCAGCTGATTTGGCTTTTCCGGACTGGACAGTTAATTCAGGAGAATTTCTTGTTATTAATTCAACCTCCAACTCAAGTAAGTCAGCGAACGTTTTGTTACTTTAAATATGAGACATTGTAGTGAAGAATCCTTATGAATAGCCAGGGGTTATTCCGTAACCGAGGAAGTGTGAAACGAACTCTGGTAAGGCTCACTACACTTTAAATACTTAACCAAGTTATTGAGGGCCAAACGAGGATCGACAAGGCGACGACATGTTGCTCGTTCCTGAAAATTATGGCTAAAGTTGGTGACTAGGAGCATAAGAGGGTCTTTTCCTCTGTTAAACCTGTACCGGTGTGTGTTCTTGGTTTCTCTGTTGTGGTTTGATCGACGTAGTTTCGTGTAATGACATCAGTCAATACGTCACTTTAAATGGAGAAATAAGTTTCTGATGAGTAATCCAATGAAAGCTGTAAGAGAAAGGGGAATCAATGGCGGTATCGAAAATCGTATATACAACACAGGCGGAACGAGCTCTGCTGATGTTAAAAGGTTTCCTTTCTTCATTTTGTGCGTAACCTAGGAAAACCTTTCGACTGATATTTCCAAGTTATATCAACAACTTTGTTTATTAGTGTATGTTGACAAAATCATCGTTTGACTGATTAGTTTCAGACGGTAGTGGCTGGATAGATTAATCTTTTCCATCCAATGGCGCGGGGACCCGCGTGAACTTGGTAGGTCCTCTGTGGCGGTGGCAAGTGAGGAGGGGTGGCAGCCGCTTACACCCGACTCCCTCCCGGCCCTGTTCTGGGGACGCAGCCGCTATCCCCCTCACCCTCCCGCCTCCGAACCCCATTCAGGGGGAAGCCGCTTCCTACCCCCCCTCCCATCCCTGTACCATGGAAGCAGCCGCTTCCACTCCTCCCGTCCCCAGACCAGACTAATCCCTTTCTAAGTTGCAGGATATGTAAGAGGGCACGTGCTTTTTGGAATTTTATAGCCGTAACGGGTTGGCAGATTTATTTGTGTCACAGCACGTGGAGAGAGGCAGTGACTAAAGATGAAGGGACGGCTGTATAAAGAGTAATGTGTCAGTTTAGCAGTAAGCAGCCCCTTGTTCGTCGTTTTGCCTCCTTTTTAATCAAATGTACCCTGTAACCAACAGCCTATCTTTCGAGGGGCTTTGGTGTGGCTTATCATACTAGATAGCATTTTTAACGGCGATGTTGTTCAAGCAGGTGATAGTCCTAGTTGTGATTACATTAAGTAGGTTATGAGCGATATGTTTTACAGCGTAGGAGTGACTAATGAACGATATGCAGACAACAGATAAACATGTAAGGTTTCTCTCTTAGGGTATATGAGGAAATTTATTGGTTCAAATCGTTGCTATAATGGCAGATGTTATTGGTAAGTATGTAATGTTAAAACATTCTCTGTGAATCAGTAGAAAAACGAGATATTTGTTGGCGTTTTAATAACAATAAAGTCGGTATCGAACGGGTACGAAAAGCAGTTTCCAGTGTTTTGGTCTCTTGGCGCAGCCTATATAGCAATATTATATATGCTGTTTGTCCGTATGTTTTACGTTAGACATGTCTTCAGCATTTAAAGCGGATGAAAATTGTGCAGACCATGTGAGAAACCAAGGTTTCTAACTAAACATAGGCACTCAGCGCTGTACATTTGAGAGGCTTCCTTATGCCGTTTGTTTAACAACTTATGCTCTCCCTCTAGATGTTTAGGCGGATGAAAATTGTGCACTTACAGAATCGCAGAAACCAGGGGTTCTGACTGACCTTGGGCACTTAACGCTGTTAACACAGAGGTGGGTTCCCTATCCAGTCCGTCTGATTATCACTACAGGCTCACTGCAAGCTTTCTTTCTAACATGGCCAGGTTTTACGTTATCTCATTCGTAATTTTCAAGGCAGATCGCTTCCTTTGTTGTACTTTCGAAAATATTGATTTCGGCCATGACTTTTTATAGAAATATTTGCTTGCACAGTAGGTATATTACAGGACTACATCAAGTGGTAATTTTTTTTTTTAAAGGATGAAGTGGTTAAAGTGGACATCAACCAATAAACAGAATCTGCTTACCACTTAAAAATCTGGTGGAGGGAAGTCTCTTATTAATAACCATTCATGCAGTGAGAGTATGGTCTAAGAATTATCTTGAACAACTTAAAATGGTTTGATTATTATTACTGTTATTATTAATATTATTATTATTATTATTTTCGTTTGGTGGTTATAACAATTTTGCCTGCCATAAGAGAGCTGGGTTGCACGGAAAGGCAAGATACTTTGAATTTTGAATTTACCCACCTTGGAAGAAAGGAGGGGTGACCTGATCACAACCTTTAAGTTCAAAAAAAAAAGTCACAGACATAGTGAACTATTCTTCAAAACAGGATAGAGCAACTAGAGGACATAAAAAATTAAGAAAGAAATCCGTAAAAAGAAAAAGTTGGGAGGCACTTTTTTATAGTGTTAGTGATGGAAGAATGCAATAAAATGACTGAAAGACATGGTTAATGCAAACAGAAACTTAAAATACTGCCTGACAGAGAATGTAAAAGAGACTGGGCCCCACAGATGTTGATTACACACACACAAGCACTTGGGTAACAGTTTTAAATGCAAGTAACCTTGATGTAGATGATAATCTGAGAAAATTCCAGGTACTTATAAAATGATGTTCTTTCATTACCAGCCTACTTGCTTAATTCACATAAAAGGTAGCTAAATCAGGATAAAGCATAATTGGCTTTATTATTTGGCATTTTAACCTATCGATTTCCAGGTTCATTAATCCTAGCCCCATGTTTATTTCCCCCCTCTGAACTGTCCGTTAGCTCTTTGTGCTTCTTTAGTTGTGACGATCAAACAAAAATTATATTCAAGTTTTGGCCTTCTGTATGATGTAAACTGCTTACTGAATATTCCCTTATCCAGGAACTTGAATGGTACTTTTATTTGGATTTGGACAGTTGATGTACTTAGCTATTCTTCTAAGGTGGGACTCTAGTGACAGGCTGGGGAAAATGTCTTGATCACACGCAGATTCCTGCAGCTTTTATTCTGCAGTATGACAAGTTTTCTATAAGATGATAATCATATCGAGGCCTTTTTTCACCATGACCCATCCTCATTACATTACATTTGCTTGGCTTGAATTTCATTAACCATGTATCAGACCAATTTGGCAGTTAGTCACGTACCATATAAGGTGATACAATCATCCATGCTTTCTATTTCCCTCATGACCATTGCATCACCTGCAAACTTATTCAGGTTGAGTTCCATACTTTCTGGTAAGTTGTTTGCATAGATCAAAGAGTAGAATCCAGTGGCAGTCTGTTGATGAACTCCACCCATTTTGAGAAGGCTCATCAAACATGTTCCCTTCTTTTACCTTCATCTTTGATAATCTTCAGTTTATCAAAGGAATTTCCTCCCTCTTGCTCCAGCTTCTTATTCAACCTCCTATGCAGGACAGTGTCAAGTGCTTTCTGGCAGTCCAGGTAGAAAAAATCCACCCAGTTTTCCCTTTTTGTCTAAGACAGACCTCAGTCTTGTTGAAATCAGAGGTTTGTTACACATTATCTTCTCTGAGCTGTTTCACACTCCGGTAATTTCTCTGTAGAAATTCCCCCAGTTTTTTTCTGATTTATTTTTTTTGGTGTGAAGTTAATGCCTTATCTTGTTGTCCTTTACAGATAAGTATGTTGTTTGTTTGCCCTTTTCCACTCCCTTGGCACTTTGCCTCAAGCCAGAATCATCTTAAACAGTATTTCATTGGTTTATTTGGTGTATGTTTACAGATTTTCACCACATATGGTTAAATTTCATCTGGACCATGAGCCTTGTATGGGTCAAGACCTTTCAGAAATTGTTAATATCTTTTCTAGCAATCTCAATATTTTATAAAACCTTTCCCCTTCATCTCACTGGTGACATGGCTGAAGTGTCTTCAACTGTGAAAACACTAATTTCTTATTCATTTCTTTACACCGTAATCTAAATTTTTCCCTCTTAATCCTTATGTCTTATTAGCTGCTCTTAAAGTGATAATTTACTCCTGATGAGTTTATGGAGAAGTTTTGGGTTTTTTGCCTTGTCCTTGATATTCGTGTTCCTCCTTTTTCATCTTGCTATACCCCGTACCTTGCTCTTTTATCTAGCAAAAGATAGTTGGTTGGTGTGTCCCCTACATCACTGTCAATACACATCTTAAAGCTCATTTGCTTTTTGATATCTTTTATTACACCATTCTTCTGTTTCTATAACATTCCCTCAATTTTTAAGGCTAAAGGTACCCTTGTACCCGCTCCGTTATGAATTTCAAAAAACCTCTCACCACATTGACCTACGTTCTGCAATGTTTACATTAGAAACTGTATAAGTCTGTAGTTCAGCTGATATATCTCCAGAAGGTTTTGGCTCCCCTGCTCTTTTAAATTCCTCTTTTACTACAGAGTCAGACCAGAGCATTACATTATCACTTTTTCCAGTTGTGCATCATATAAAATATTCTCAAAAAGGTTCATACTAGTATGTGTTAAGATAAAGTCTATTACTGATGGTGTCCTAGTCAGAAGATAAAGTCTTATACTGAGGGGTCTCATTCCCTAAAATCCTAATCATGATGGTGTCTCAGTCCCAAAAATCCTAGAATAGTCAGTGACATACTGGGTTTGGAAATTTTCCTGTATATGTTTTTACAACTTGTTTCTCTGTGACTCCCTGTCTCAATATGAGAATCCAGATTGAAATCCCCCATTGTCAGTAACTTACCATCTCAAAGAAAAGCGTATTTTACAATTTCCCATACCATCCTGAGTGTTCCTTCACTGTTAACATTATATATTTTGTTCTAGATCCTTGCAATTCTTTGTAGGTCTATATAATATCAGCACCATGAAACATTTCCTTCCTACCATTACTTTCCCCATTTTGTACATTCCCCATTTTGTACAATCTGATTGGACCATCCTCCATTATTTTCAGAAACTTGTGGCTGTCTTTTAATAAGAGAGCCAAACCTCCTCCTCCTCCTTTAGCTTCTCTCCCTCCTTAATATCATGTACCCCTTTGGTAAGAACAGATAAGATTTTATCTCTGGTAACCTTTGTTCCCACATCATCATCATCATTTTGTACATTTTCCCCTGATATGATCCTATAATTTCCAACTCTTCATCATTTACTACTACTAATCCATCAGCATTTATATGCTGTATTTCGCTGACATCACTATCTCTTAACATTCCTAATATGCCTCCATTGCTGGCAGGGACATTCCATCCTCTTATTTCACTTGGTTCCTCCTGTTTTCTGCCATCTGAGTGTATTCTTTACTTTTCTCCCCCTCTTCCCTTGATCTATCATGTTTGATGAATACCCTCACTGAATTCTGCCCTTTTTTTCTTAAGTTCCTTTGCCTCCCTAAGCACTTCCTGGCTAGATGACTCAAAGGCAAACATAACCAAAACTGGACATCTTGTCTTGATTACCAAACAATTCTTCCTTTTTCCTCTATTACTGAAATTGGGTATGGTAGTTCCAAAGTCTCCAGTAATTTTTTAATGAGTATATTGTCTTTTTATCCCCTTTCCTTTCTATCTGGTGTGTAATTTAATCCAGTCCTAAAATAATTAAAGATCTTCCTTTATCAACCTCCCAATAAAGTTATGCTTTCCAGCTTTTAAAATTTGCATTTTTCAGGTAGTTAAAAGATATATGTAACCTTACAAGTTCAAAAATAACTGTGAAAACAAAGACACATCAAAAGTATTGTTCGTCCTCTACTTTCACTGTAATAACACATAAAAATAGTGTTTCAGCACATGTTAAAAAATGTGATAGTTTGGCCTTAGTGTCATTGAGTTGTTACCGTGCATGCCTTATTACTTTATATCCATCAAAATTTTGATTACTTATTTTCATCAAGTTTTATCTTGTGTAGCAATTCTTTTCTTGTTATAATGAATGTCATTCATTGATAATTTTTTTTTAAGAAAATTATTAAAGTTTGTAAAATTATAAGCTACACCACACCAGTCATGTGAAGTGTTATCATTGGCAGGCATACATTGGCAACACTGCCTCCACTTTTGCTGGAAAACCTTTTCATGCTGAAGGAGTCAGTGCATTTAAAATCACCCTCCACCACAGCAGTGACAAATCATCTTTGTCATTTTATTCTGGGTCATCTTCTGCCTGGTCCACTATATCTAGCTAAAAGCTGGCCAGTTTCGTTTGTAGTGAACCACGCAAATATGCTCTCATTGGCAGTAGAGGGATGACTGACTGTGGGCAGAAATTTGAGTGCACTGCCACCTCTACTACCACTCAGGCTTGGTGCATGGCCTTGAAATTAAAGGGCAAAACCTGATTGCATAAATTTCTGTCTAAAAGTGTCACTCAGCTCATGCAAATATCCATCTGGAGGCATTAAGGGGTTAATATCTTTAACTTTGGTATACCCCACTTTATAGCCCATGTTCAATAGTTTTAACAACCTCATGTTTCCAGCTTTGTTTTTAATTTCCCTTTTCTGCAAACAAACACAATGATCCTGTATGCTTTCCACTTTTCTAAACTTTTTATTGAGGGGACCATAAATTTTTGTGACTGATTTGTCTCTAACTTGCATATTATTCTGTCTGTTCAGTGTCCTCAGGTTCCTGTCCCAGTGCATCCATCATTGTGTTCAGAGTTTGTTGAGCAACCCTAGACATTGCTCTCTCCCTCTCCCAGCCCACTATTTTCACTAGCTTTTGAAGCTTGTGTGTTTGATTACTATTAAGGTATCAAGGTGAGAGTTTGACATTTGTGTTGCTCTGTCTCTTAACCTAGTTTATGTATCATGTCCTTACTTTAATGTGTATACACACACCCCAGCCTGAGTCAGGTACCCACTTACTGACCAGCTCTGAGGAGAGGTTTAACTAGGTTTGTTGTGGGCCGACTGCTGCTCCATGGATTTGAACCTGGCTAAAAAGAGTCCCTGTGTTACCCAGGACCTCTTTCTGCAGCCCAAAGTTGCACTATTTCTAGTAGCAGGGAAACCTGGTATCATTTGGAGTGAAAAATCTTTGACGACTGTTTTCTTTTCCCAATGATCACAGCTTTTTCAAATAAGAAAAGTCGGAGATGTTGTTAAATATATACATAAACGGCTAAGCAGTCAAAGATGTCAAATAAGAGATGGCATTGAATATATCAAATATTGATAAACTTTGAACTGAACATTAAAATTTCTGTTAGTAATCAGTATGGATGGGCCTCTTATAAGAAAATTGCACATAGTAGGATAGTTTGTAGTGTTACCTAAACATAATTCTGGGTAGTCTTTACTTTCTAAACCTACTTTACATTGCCCTTTTTGCTTCCCCTTCCATTATGCATAGCTTCCTCACTAGTCGGAGCAGTTTTTCCTATCAACAGTTGATATTCTCTAGTGTTCTATCAAGTTACTTACATCTTTTATCAAAATTGTAACCTTGGTCCCTTTTACACTTTTACACAGAAGATTCCACAGCATACTTCGAATCATATTCCTCCTCCTTCTTCTTCTTTTTTTTTTTTTTTATCCTCTTTCTATTAGGAGTTGTGCAGCTCTAAGAATAGGGAAGCAGTAACCTGGTTAAATTCAGTGATGCTACCAGCAACTTATATCTATATTTCTTTCTAAATATCTCTTGGGTCTCTGTGTTCATTTTCTAAACCACATTCATCCCAGCAATAACATACACTTGTTTTGCCATACCATATCCTCCAGTTTATCATGGAAATTACACATAATAAACAGTACAAAAGCTGTGGGTGTTGTATAAGTCTCACAATTATTTTTCTCCTGTGCAGCTTTTTAATTTCTACAATGACTTTCATTCGCCTCAGCATGCAGTACTGCTCGCATTTTGGATTACTCATCCTCCAACTTTCTATTTGCCAGGGTGGAATCAAAGCCTTCCATCTTGTCTACTTGTGTCTCTGCCACCATGGTTTGTGGCACTTCTGGCTGCTGCTTCCCATAATTTTGTGTAGAGGCTGACCACTGTAGGATTGACCATTGTGATACCTCCCTTGCAGTAACAGTGAAACTGGAATTTTCCTTTTGTCTTTTACGCATCTGGTAGCCTTTCTACGTTTGTAGAGTTAGGTCTACCAATTCCTGAGGAGCTGTGAATAATTTCTTAATTCTTTTCCTCATACGCAGTTTGTTTTATTCATGAGATGGCCGCATCATTGGGTATTGCTTAGCCCATTCCATTTCGATTAAAAAAAAAATATGAATTCATCCGCTGTTTAAGCACTCAGGATAGAAATTGTATTTGTGCAAATGTAGTACTTTTAGTACATAGAACTGTTTTGCCCTGCAATGACAGCAAGTCTCCACCGAGTGAAAATATTGCTCTTGGGTGACGAAATTTAATTGTTACAAACTATTGTTCAAGCACGTAATATCAACAAAAGTATTAAATTTAAGTTTTGCTAAACATTAAGTTTTGGTGCAGCAGTGACATTCGTAATACATACATGCAAAAGCACTGCAACTTGCTGTGAAGGGGGTCAGCGTTACGTAAGGAAGCATGGCGTGCAGAAACGAGAGAAGAGCTCAGATTCGCGCAACTGCATGTAGTCCACCTTTGGCGCAGTTCATGACTCAACCTCACCAAGCAACCGCACATGAGGTGGGTCTCACTTTGAAGTTATTTCAGTTCATAATTTAAGCATTGCATTTTGTCTAAGCAGCAAACCTTTGTAGATTATTTAAATCGACGCACCAGAAACTGATTTAGGAGTCCACACATTCTAGTCTGTGGCATGAAGTCTCAGGCCTCGGCTCAGTATAACTAGTACCATTATCGTATATGTTTTATTGAGCTATATTGACAAACTTCTATGACAAGTGATACGGCATTGACATTGTGAAGACCTACTAGAGTTCTGTAGAGAAATACTGAAATAACTATATTCTCCATTAGTTCCATTTAAATGAAAATTCACCATGCAAGTTGAATATACTAGTGGTCAATCAGTAGCATTAACATACGATACCTTTTGTTTACGTAACGGACCTGGATATTTAATTTCACGTTACCGTTTTGTTTGCGTATTGATTGGTTCATGGTTGTGTCATCTGTTGATCTTTTTTTTTTCGTGTATTCGTAACCCTTATAACATTTGAATATAAAATCGTCAGTTTTGGCCAAAGTATATAGTGTTAAACTAAGACATGCAGAGTTTAGATTATAACCTATACGTCGAAGGTGCACAGTATCTTTCTTTTTTTTCAGGCACCAGTCACAGATGTGTGTCCCTTGAGGCTAGGGCCTTAGTGAAAAATAGAATTGGTCAAATAAATAAAGGGCTTTTCCTACCACTAAGCAGTAACAAAGTTTCACCTTACGTTTATGTCCAGTTAAAGACGCAAAAATAATAGTCCCGAATTGCAGACTACAAAGATATTCATAAAATTTAATTTACCCCAATGTTGGTAAGATACAACCATATTCTAATCAGTATTTGTATTCGTATTTGGTCACGCTTTACGCTTTAGTTTCAAAATCTAGTTGTAAGTAGTATAAAAACGGGATAGTATTGCTTTAACCATTGGTCTTTTATATCTACCAAGCGTTCGGATGAGAATGAGGAAGCATGCATGGCGTCCTAAAGCTCTCCACCGTAAAGTTTCTCGTGAACAAGTTTTGGCAACTTTTATGTAACGTCTAAACTTCAGTGAAAACTGTGCCAGTATTACTTGCCAGTTAGAACAACCTTCACAGGGGTCACCAAGGTGTCTTGTTACGCAAGTTAGTCTCATCTGCGTCTTCGTAGAATCATTAAGTAACAAATACAGGATGAAATCAGCATGCAGTTCACGTGGAAAGAACAGCTTCTAATCATTTGTAATAGATGTTACTTGCCTAGACACTGCTTCTGTCAGGGATCTAAAGATGATAAAAGAACGAACTTGTGCGCTCAGGGACACGGCTTATGCAGGTACAGTGTACTTATGGTGCATGTGAGGATCACTTACCGGAATACTTGCAACGCCTTAGTAAATGATGATCGATGACCAGACTCCAAACACATATCTTCAGTCTCGAACATTTCTTGAATACTTTTACGGGGTAGTCATTCATACCACAGTTATAAAACAAATGTAATTATTTGAATTGTAAATGTTTAGGCATTTTACCTGTTGGGTGCTGTGATGTCTTTTTCCATAACTCCAGATTGCTCCACAATACTCAGTGAACTTTTTTTGAGAATATGCAGTTATATCGCGCGTTTGTTTACATTCTTGGGTTTTAACATTTACTGCCATGATTTGCCTATATAAATACTGGGGTACAGTTCCGCATCAAGGACCAATTCTGTCAATTGGACTCATTTCTTCATGGTGTTTATGATATGGAACTTTATCAGTTCGAGTTAGTTTAGTTTAGGTTACGATTGGGTTAATAACAGAACATTGGTAAGATTACACCTTGGGAATTTTATCTTGGTTTAAGGTTGGGGTTGGTTGGTGGGGGCGGGATGGTCACCAGTTATCCAGTCTGAGGCAGATTGCGTAGCAACTAACTAGTCGAAGTTCACTTTGTCCATTTATCCAGCTGATGATAAATAAGCCAAGAGTAAGCGTAGGCTAAAACTTTTTTCTTTGCAATGTATAGGTACAATATTACTTGTGAAATTCCCCAGGTTTTGATTATAGCATTGTCTTATAAATAGCAACTACCCGTTACTCCGTAGCATATAGGTTGTAAAGCACAAATGCGCATGCCCAATAACTCGTATGGAAGTTTAAGTACCCTACGGGCCGACTTTTAATACAAAATCCTTTCGTAAACACTAGCCATATTAATGGGGATTCACTGAGGTAGTTTCTCATTACGCGCAAATGTGTGCGCGTATTTTACAGAAGGAATTCCATAAGTTTAGTGTTTTCACAATATAAAACAAAAGGCTGTGGACACGCTGTCGCGCAGTTTTTTCGGGGGGTATATTTAATGAACATACTTGGCATAAAAATGTAGGGTAAATAATGCGAGAGGCCCACGTCTTCTAACGAACTACCGTCAGATATTTGGAACGTGGGAAGATCCCTGGACTTCATCAAATCCTTCGTACCACAGTGCACTTGCGCGACCAACCGGCCGGGTAGACCAGGCCCGCACCTGGGAGGCAGGATTGCAGATCGACGTGCGAGAGGGCGCCCGAAACCAGTTTAAGGTACCGGCGTGTGCAAATTAGGCTTGAATAATCCATTCGTATGAAATATACTCCTGGTTCTTTGGGAAATTTACACCGAGAGTAATCATGGTAGCTAATACCGAAATAACATGTATCCAAATTTATATAGAATCGAAATAAAAGATTTTGACAGCAAGTCCCTAACCTGCGCTGTTCACTTTTTTTTTTTTTTTTAACCTGTTCTCCTGTGAACCCTAAGGCATTGATCTCAAGTCGCTACGTAAAACCTGAATGGTACTCTTAAACACTCAGAGTAATTAAGTTTGTTTGCTCGTGTCTATCACTTAACACATGACTGATATAAATTCTAATTGCTAGTCCTATACATGAGTGGTGGCCTCAAAGGTTAATTAATTCCTACCTGTAAACATTCTTAAAATCATTACGGTTAAGTACCACCGATGTCATTAAGAGAGTTAGTAAAGGAATAATTATTATCACAAAATATTGGTTAGTCATCAGTAGTAGCCAGAGTGTCGAGTTCCTTACAGCACGCCACCGGAAGGCTATACAAGGGACGGCGGGCTCGCTAGGCAGCCACACCGACAACCATATTATACTAACCCGGACCTGCACTCTGCAGCTATTTTGTCACCTATGGCGCAGCTTTTTGTAGGATTGGCCACCATACCGCATCGGCTACGTCACATGAGTTATAACAACTGAAGCAGACTTAAAACAGCAAAATAAATAATAGGCAAAATTCTTGTGGACATGAACGTAACACTGTCTAAGGATCTTAAAGTCAGACTGAGGTATGCTCGGCTTGGCCCGGCCGTGTATAGCATCATGTCGGAAACAAACACGAACTGACAACTCAACGCCGGCTCCAGATGTTGCCAAGAGTAATGTACATTGTTGCAGTATACATGATTATCATGATTCAAAATCAGTCTTACTTACATGTATAGTATCCCTTTCCCTGTCTAGAGGTTTGATAGGAAACAGAATTACTCGGTGGGTTTAATTTATTTGTGTATAAAAATGATCTTTAAACTCTAAGCACCGGCAATAGGTAACAATTATCTTGTACAGGCAGGAGAACCTTCGTTAATTCAAGCTCATATAATTCATCACCAGACTTATGGCTTATACTTGAGGCTTCATCTCTTGCGCAGATACCGACCGAGATGTGTTTTATTTGTTGTACTAATGCAGACGTATTTGGACACATCTAGGGATAGCAGGAAACTACAATGTTGTGTGAACCTAGAGCAAGGATTCTTACAACAAACGCCAAGCGCCCATAACTACGACTCGCGGACAGTACAAATTATATGGTTAATGAACTTTATGCAGTTATTCCTGTTTGATTGTAACCTGTTTTATGTGAAGAATTAATTAGGTCATTGTCGTGGAAGGTTAACAGCTACTCTTCTATACCTGCATCAGTGTTTATAAAAACTGGAGCCAGGTAAAGGGATGTTCAAAATGTCAAGGAAATTATGGCAGTTGCTTCATATTATGCCAGTAGAACTACTGCGGACTATTATAAATTAATGTGCTTTGGCGACTCTGTTAACAGGTGTAGGTAAGGTCCTTGTTAGATTATTGTAGTCTATATATGCTACCGAGTTGTGAAAATATTTTTTCATTCTTGAAAAGTCAATATACCGCGTATTTTGCTGTTATATTTTTTACTTTTTTTAATGTGACCTGTACGAAGTATAGTGCTCTTTCCACTCTGGGTGAGAGCTACAGAGCTTTATGCCTGTCCACAATCACATTTTACGTATTTCTTTAATTATCCTGTCCCTTTTCCTTCGCCAAATTCAGAAGAGGCCGATATGCTTTGGCGTTCCTTCCTCAGTTGTATATTGTGTGACGTTCTTCTCCATGTCAGGTGTCTTTGTGTTTATCTGGCTTTTAATAAATTTCTTGCTTTTCTCTCCTACACTAACAGCTAGTTCACCATCCGTACGCGAGGGGGGGTTATCCGATTGTTTGCACAGTCTGACGTTGCCAGGCAACAATAAGATTCATTAGAATTTCAAGAATAAGATGCGTTTTTAAGTTTAACGGATGTATAAGGTAGTGTCTTCAACAGTCATCTATTTTGATTGTATGTGTTTTATAATTTGATGAGGTTATGGATTATTAGCAAGCATTAACGTAGAACCATCTTTTCTCATGCATCCTAGTTTTTCCATCGTTATCTCTCTGTTTACGGGCGTTGATGATAACGTCCCAAATGATTTACCACCAGAATTTATTGCATTTTTAGCTTCATACACAAAGCAAAATGTCATCCTTAAACGAGGACTCGAGTCGACTCGACCTTACAGGTGAAATCGAGAAAAAATGTTTAAGGCTTTGGGAAATAACGTGAAGCCTTGTGTGATGGGATTCCATTGTCAGGTCTTTTAAATTCACAGCAACAAACTGAATTAATAAGAGGCGACAGTAGATTAGAGTAAGTGTTTGTGTTCGTGATATGGCACTCAGAGATACCATCGGTATTGCCGACTCGAAGTTTATTACTGACATCTGTTCCTCTTTCCCAAAGTTTAAGTTGTAGTACAAAGATTAAAGGACGGTAGAACCTGTTTCTAAGTACATACAATAAAGTTTATGTACTTGTACAACAGTTCTGTTGGCCGCTATGATCAGACCTCTCTATTTATCATGCAAATGTAGCTCTATATGATTGCCAGATATTTCAGTCACTGGATTATGGGAAAAGAAATGTGGTGATAACGCAGGCTGAAAACTAGGGGGTTGTTTATAATGAGAGAGTACAAATCCAAAGCTGTAGCAACTAGGTACACCTAATCCTACGCCTAACGTTATGTTCAGTGCCCTACTGGTCAATCAGATGAAAGATTGTGTGTCCTATTTGCTTGTACGGACCTCTCAAAGGTTATATTAGACAAACATGATAGAAAGCAGACTGATAAGGGCCAGACTTTGCATATCCTAACACTGAAAGCCTGGCGACAAGGGTTTCCCCTCCTCTCTTTTGAAAGTGTGCCGTGAAAGTAATTCATTATGCTAAGTACAGATGGCAAGTAAAACATGTCCCTCCGCAGTACTTAAACAGTAAACCCAAGCTGCCATTTGAAAACTCATAGGCCGCGTGGATAAGGTACACTCATCAACTTAGTGTGAATTTTTCCTTGCAAGGTAATCCTACCAGTTGTGATTTTAATCAAACTTAGCATTGACAAACTTTAATGGGGGGTAAACCATCTGAGAGACTTTAGTATACTGTTACTTCCATGGTGTAGGTCCAAAGTGTGCACCCAAGTGGTATTCGTTTGGCTTACATCATTCTAGTACAAACAGGAGTCATCAGTTAGTCTGACTGTCATACAGTAAAAATACAACAGTAAAGCACAACCCCTTTTTCAGTTCTCCTATAACCCTTTAAACACAGACAAGACACAGATATATAAGTACAGTGTTTGAACCCTTTCCCTTCTCACTCAGTTGTTTGAGCAACGGTATGTGAGATGAATCATTCTTTACCACCATATCGATCTTCAAATGTTTCTTTATATGTCTTTCAGATGTCTTGCTTTAACTTTGAATTAAATGCTCAGTTTCGGAGTGAACTGAATTAAATGCTCAGTTTCAGAGTGCATGTATTCTGCCCTAGCAGTACTTGATAGGGATGAGAGTACAACAGTATATGAATAGGGTTATGAAGGAACTAAACCCACACAAAATACATGGCTTCAGTGTTATTTTACTCCACATGCTTAAGTATTGTGCTGAAACTCATGGTTGGTCACAGGTGTTTAGAAAATCACAAGGTAAGGGATAAGTCCCAAGAGTTGGAGTAAGCAAATATTATAGGTGTCTTTAAGAAAGATGGCAGAGAAATTACCTTACATATGATATAAGCCAGTATCATTCGCAAGTTTAGCCTGTAAGTTGATAGGAAAAGTTACAAGAAATATACATCATGACTTTGTGGGAAGTAAAGACTTGAACTTAAGTCAGCATGGGTTACCATGACCACAATTTTTATAGCCTGAAAAGGAAAAGTTTGGTAATTGGAATGTATGGTTTTAGACTGCCAGCGGGAGGATGATTAAAGACAGAAAACTTTAGAGCAAAGTTAAATGAAAAGTTTACAGAAAAGAAGTATCATTGTTGGAAGGAAGTACACAAAGAAGGAGGAAGATAGTAAAAGAGAAAAAATGAGTTTCAGATGAGATGCTAAGTTGATGGAAAGAATGCTTCAGAATGCTGATGACATCAAAGAATGTAAGTGGGGTAAGTATCATGCAAAGGATGAAGAGAAATGGAGGGAAAATTTGAAAACAGTAGCATCCATGGATGAGATAAAAGTAGCTATAAGCAGATCAGAAATATAAAAATCCCCTGGATTGAGGATTGGAGGTTACCTGGCAGAATGAATTCCAAATTATTTATGTACATGGAAATGTGGGAGAGCCACTGATGACTTTGTACGAAGGGAGAGGTGGTAAGGATGAGTTTAGAACTTTCAGAGGAACTAGTTTAGTGATAGCCGCATCTTTCACTCTGTCTTGAAAAACCCGAAGTTAAACACTGTTTCGATTCCCAAAAGCTGGGGATATTGAAATTCCTACCAAAATTATTTTTCTTGTGAGTGGCTATTCCACATTCACTTGGAAGCATATGGAACCATGGAAGGGGAGATGAATCATAGGGTAGGGGAGGGGGCGAAGCTTCTGGGAGTGATGAAGAATGTGTGAAAAGAGAGAACTTATCACGGAGAGCAAAAATGGGTATGTTTGAAGGAATAGTACCTCCAACAATATTATATGGTTGAGAGGCGTGAGCTGTAGATAGGGTTGTATGGAGGAGGTTGGATGTGTTGGAAATGAAATGTTTAAGGACAATATGTGATGTGAGATGGTTTGATCAAGTAAGTAATGTAAGGGTAAGAGAGATTTTTGGTAATAAAAAGTGTGGTTGAGAGAGCATAAGAGGGTAAGTTGAATTGGTTTGGACATATGGAACAAATGAGTGAGGAAAGGTTGACAAGGAGGATATATGTGTCAGAGATGGAGGGAACAAGGAGATGCAGGAGATCAAATTGGAGGTGGAAGTATGGAGTGAAAAAGATTTTGATTGACTGGGCCCTGAATATGCAGGAGGGTGAAAGGGATGCACAGAATAGAGTGAAATGGAATGATGTGGTATACTGGGTTCGATGTGCTGTCAGTGGACTGAACCAGGGCATGTGAAGCATCTTGTGTAAACCATGAAAAGGTCTGTGGGGCCTGGATGTGGATAGGGAGCTGTGGTTTCAGTGCATTACACATGACAGCTAG
>JAYMFT010370081.1:0-21740 GCA_038088735.1 Panulirus argus
GAGGTGAGAGGTACTGGGGAGGTTAGTGTTGGAGAGGCAAGAGGTACTGGGAGGTTAGAGGTATTGGGAGGTGAGGTACTGGGGAGGTTAGAGCTGTTGGGAGGGGAGAGGGACTGGGGGAGGTTGGAGGTACTGGGGAGTTTAGGTCTTGGGGAGGTTAGAGGTACTGAGGAGGTTAGAGGTACTGGGGAGGTTAGAGGTCTTAGGGGAGGCCAGACTGGTCGTGGGAGGTCAGAGGTCGTGAGGGAGTCAAAGGTAGATGGTCGGCCTTCTTAATACATTACCTTAAACCAATGACTACGACTTAAGCCCTTAGGTACGACCTTATGTGACGCTGACTACGACTTGAGCCCTCTGGTTCGACTCTATGTGACCCTAACTACGACTTAGGCCCTCCCTTAAGGACGACGGCGGTACGACACTGCACTCCACGGGTCAGGTCGTCATACCCCAGGAGGTGATGGGACCGTAGTAATCAAGTAAACAGAAGTAATCACGAAGTAATCACCGTAAGGAGAGGGTTGCCTGGGAGCCCGCACACCGCGGGTAAATATTTAAAAACAAACAAATATTCAGGGGGACTCACCCCTACTCAATAATGCCATCATTACTATCATTAGTAGTAGTATTTGTAGTAGTAGTAGTAGAAGTAGTAGTTGTAGTAACGGTGGTAGTAGTAGTAGTAGTAGCAGTAGTAGTAGTAGTAGTAGCAGCAGCAGCAGTTGTAGTAGTAGAAGTAGTAGCAGCAGTAGTAGTAGTAGTAGTAGTAGTAGTAGTAGTAGTAGTAATAGTAGCAGCTGTAGTAATAGTAGTAGCAGTAGTAGTCGTAGTATTGGCTACACCTGCCTCACGCAAACCCCAAAGCTCTCACTCCAATTCTAACAGAACTCTTGCCCCTTCGGCTCTCACATCAGGGCTCTTCCTCCCCCGTTATTAATCACCAGCTCTCACTAGACGACCCATTTTAAACTTTCTCTCACCCAGACCTCTCACAAGAGATCTCTGAGGTCATAACTCTCTTCCTCAAAAACTCTTCAGCCAGCCTCGCAATTAAAAGTTTTCTCAAATATTTAGCCATGTGTCTTCCAAGGCCCCTCCCTCTCTCCACTCTCCATATATCAATAGCTGTGCAATATTTACAAGTAATACGATAATGCTTCAAATGTGTGTGGATGTAACCAAGATGAGAAGAGAGGAGAGATAGGTAGTATGTTTGAGGAGAGAAACCTGGATGTTCTGGCTCTGAGTGAAACGAAGCGCAAGGGTAAAGAGGAAGAATGAATGGTTTGGAAACGTCTTGGGAGTAAAGTCAGGGGTTTGGTGAGAGGACAAGAGCTATGGAAGGAGTAGCACTACTCCTGAACACGCAGGAGGTGAAAGGTGTGCACGGGATAGAGTGAAATGGAACGATTTTGGTATACAGGGGCCGACGTGGTATCAATGGACTGAACAAGGTCATGTGAAGCGTCCGGGGTAAGCCATGGAAAGGTCTGTGGGGCCTGGTTCTGCTAGATACGGAGCTGTGGATTTCGGTGCATTACGCATGACAGCTAGAGACTGAGTGTGAGCTAATGTGGCCTTTCTTCGTCTCTTCCTGGCGCTACCTCGACAAAAAATGAGTGAGGAAGCCACAATGTCTCATGAGTGAAAGTTTTCTTCAGATTTCTGGGACCGTGAGAGGGAAGAGGCAGACCAGTATAGACGTGATGTATTGAGAGATGGCGATAGTGAAGATGGCGGCGGGAGAGAATTACCTGTTGATCGTCTGCAGCCAAGGATTTTATTCTGAGAAGAGCACTGTTTACGAGAGACATGTTAATTAAGCCCAGCGATTAATTAGAACTTTAATAATGGAGACGGGGGGGGGGGGCATGGTTCTCTCCCTCTGACACTGGTGAATCACCCTGGGGTTATTCTAGTGGTGGGGAAAGCATGGTTCTGCCCCCTCACACTGGACAGCCTGACGTGAGAATGCAATGGGAGGAGAGAGACACAAGGTATATCCAGTGGACACAACAAATGCTCAAAAGTTAAATGATTTTCATTTCTTTCACAACTTTTGCCTTTGTCCTTTTCCCTGTACACTGCTGCAGTCTGTGCCATAGTCTGTACTGCAGTAGTCTCTCCTCTGTACGCTGCAGTCTGTGCCGCAGATTTGTACTGCAGTCTGTTACATGTTGGTACACCTCTGGGCTAAATGAATCCTCGACCATGACTCCTGACCTTTTGACCTTGGAAATAGCAACTACCAGCATATACGTCAAGGTCACTCGCTGACGTCAGAGAGAGAGAGAGAAATGCTGAGAAAAGAACTAAACAGACAGAATATCAGAGCAGACCAAGGCCCCGAATTCGTGAGGGGTCACAGGAGAAACTGAGCGCACTCTGTCCGTCCTAACAAAGCGCTGACAATATAATGTGCTTCACAAACATCAAAAAAAAAAAAAAAATAACCATCGTTCGCCTGCTCACTTCTGGATGTGTTGTGTCCCAAACCATCTTTTTTTTTTATCTTTTTTTTTTCTAGATATCCATGAATGGATACAGTCCTGTTGTTCGGTTTAGGAATATTGCATTTACGATTTTCCTCGAAGGTTATTGTTTTAAAAAGAGACGCATTTGTTTCTACCCACAGCTCATGAAAAGTCCGAGTTTTAATTGATGTAAAAAGACATATATTTACATGTAAATCATGATGACTGGAGTCAACAACGCCTTCGGTATGGCTGGGCCTACTTAGCAATTTCTTGCTAATTACAGCGTGAGTGTTGCCCGCAGATGACGCTCACAGAGTCATGTTCTTAATGCCACCAAACGCCAGGGGAGGAAGGCATATGTATGTCAAGGAGAGGGTGTCACTATTACCGGCATGATATACATCGGGTCTTCTGGTGGCACTTGTCTTCCTGAGGAACCTCACCCTGAGGTAACGTTTAAGGTCTTTATCTCATGTGAACCACAGAGAGCGCATTGGTTACGAGGCTGTAGGTAGAATCCTTTCGTTGTAGTTGATGTATAACGAAGAGAGGAAGGAGGGAAGGAACCAACCCAGGGATGGTAAAGATGAGTGATCGAAACCGTGGGTCCACTTTACCAACATTCCTGCGCGTCGAACAACAGAAGATGGAGCTGAAGCTTATCCTTGCGCGACGCAGGAGCTTACGATTAAAGCTTACCCCTTGTGAGACGGCCCACACTTGCCTACACCTAATATTTTAATGATTTGAGGAAGTAAATCACATCAAATTTTTCCTCAGCAGCCTGAGTGGATAAAAGGTTCCCCTTCCTCAGCAGACAGAGCACAGCAAATATTCCCTCCCAGAGCAGGCACAGTAGAGCAAGGATTCCCTCCCTCAGCAGACACAGTAGACCATGGATTCCCTCCTTCAGCAGACAGAGTAGAGCAAGGATTCCCACCCTCAGCAGACAGAGTGGAGCATGAATTCCCTCCCTCCCTCTGCAGACAGAGTACAACAAGGATTCCCTCCCTGAGCAGACACAGCAGAGCATGAATTCCCTCCCTGAGCAGACACAGCAGAGCAAGGATTCCCTCCCTCAACTAAAGTGGCTCAGATACCATTAGGCAACGCAACAAGGAGAGGCGCAAGAATGCCCAAATTAGCCTGCTGCTGACGCCCGAGGTCTGCCTGATGAGGTGGGTAACTGGAGAGATGAGGGAGAGGGAGGGAGAGGAGGGAGAGAGAGGAGGTGTGAGTGAGGGTTGGGAGAGAGGAAGTGGGATGAAGAGGAGGGCGAGGAAGACAAGTAAGAGAAGGAAAATGGGAAGGGGGAGATAGGAGTATGGAAGAAACAGAAGCACAAGAGAGAGAGAGAGAGAGAGAGGAACATTCGCTCCACACCCCAGTTTGACAGCCGTAGGTTCCAGTAATGATGTCGCTCACTCACAGTCCTAACAAGGTCTTCCCCCTACGAGGATTACGTAAGGCAGGGACAGCACTGGATGAAACGGGAAAGAATATTGTAGACCAAATATGGAACGAGAGAATCTAGATAAACATACATTACAAATCTCTATTGTAAGGTATATTGAAGAAAGACAAGAGGAGAATGTACTGATACATCCCCAAACGTTGGTTTGGTTTTGATAATGGAATTGTTGGTGAACGGAGTAGTGACTGGAGAAGGCGGAGAGGGAACTACCTGTTCAACGAGCAGAGAGGAAAAAAAGTTCCGATAATTAGGTCAAATTCAGCAGTTAACATCAGATCTTAATTGGGCGCGAGGGGCTTTTATGGCCGATTCTCGGCTCGTTAAAGGATGGCAAGACTCTTATAACTCAGTTCCAGGTGGAGGAGGCAATTATATCTCTTCCAGGAACATAAATAAATTATCAGCTCCAGCAATAACCAAAAGAAAAAAACATGAAGTTATTCATTTACTGGGGTAAAAGAAATGGAAACCCAGTCAGGTCTTGACCCACCATACCATCGACCAAGCCACGACCCAGTCAGGTCGTGATCTACCCTACCATCGACCAAGCCACGACCTAGTCAGGTCATGGAGGCTACCCTACCATCGATCAAGCCACGACCCAATCAGGTCATGATCTACCTTACCATCGACTAAGCCACGACCCAGTCAGGTCGTGATCTACCCTACCATCGACCAAACCACGACCCAGTCAGGTCGTGAGCCTCTCGAACACCCGCCAGGCCAAGATTCGCCAGCACTGACAACGTTGAGATTCCTCCCGAGACCCGTCAGGTCTCAAGGTAGAAAACAAAGCCAGGTCCGCAGCCATGTTCATTCTTCGTCATAAAACAAGAACTTCCGGCCTCGCAGAAGTTTGTACAGGATTGATGGGTAAAGTTGGGGATTTAGAGTTCCTGAGGTTTATACAGGGTACGGTGAGGCCAACTTCCCCCCCTCCCCCCCCCCATGCAGGGGAGGTGTTATGGTGCTCCTGCAGCAGGAGAGGTGTGATGGTGCTCCTGCAGGAGGTCTGTTGTTACTCCTGCAGGAGGTGTGATGGTGTGCAATCAGGGTACAGTCAAAGCTTTACTCAGTAAGTCAACCCCATCCTCTAACCCTCTGCAGCTGTTGTATTGACGCTGGAACTGAGAGAGAGAGAGAGAAGGAGAGAGAGAGAGCACAATCACTCAGGAGGAGGAGCTCGAGTGAGTGGCCGGTGTGGTGATGCACATCGCCCGTCTCAGGTGTGGGTCACACATACCTGGCCAGTGTGCTCGGGTGACACAAGTAATTGCGCTCGCTGTTGGCCCCCGAGGGGCTATCATTACGTGGGAAGGAAGCCATGGAAGAGGACCTAGGCGAGAAGGGAAAGGAGGGATGAGGGTTGAGAGGAACACACATATACCTGTGGAGGAGAAGGAGCGGGCGGGAGACAGAGAGAGATCATTAGATGTCGCTCGCTGGCTAGGGAGGGAGGGAGGAGAGGAGAGAAGTGGCTTCCGAAACTATTAAATACCGAATGCCACTGAGGTCGTCAGGAACAAGAAGTGTGAAACAACGGCCTTGGCAAATACGTGATGATCAAGCTGTCAAACTGCTCACGTCGACCTAAACTTCACTGAAATACGAGATGATCTCCTCATCTGAAGATCGCACCATCCCATAGATCACCCCAAAAAGAGCCGAGCGCAGTCGGTGTTTACTCTGGGAAATTGTACTGTGTTATGAGGACAGTGTATGTTATTATGGCCTCCTCCGAGCCAGCCATCTGCTGCCTGCGTTACGGTGGACGACACCATGTCGTAATTAGCGGTTTAGAGGGAAGAATCTGACGGACTGCGGCTCTCCCCTCCCTCGTCATCTTCTTCTTCTCCCTTGTGACCTCCTTACTAATTCGTCTGGAATGACACCACAGGCTGTGCCAACAGTGTGGTAGTGTTGTCTCCAGGACGCCACAGCTTGTGCCACCAGTGTGGTAGTGTTGTCTCCAGGACACCACAGGCTGTGCCACCAGTGTGGTAGTGTTGTTCCCAGGACACCACAGGCTGTGCCAAAAGTGTGACCACCTAGTTTATCATCATTGTTCCAGTGTCATTTGAGACTGTGTGTCTCTTTGTGAAGAATATCATTCATTTGTTGTGATGTTTTAGTCTCTCCTGCGGCACCAGCCCTTAGAGTCTGCCCTTCCTCCTTTATCAAGACGTGGGCGGAGCCTGTGACGGCCGGGAGAGTGGTGGAGGGAAGGCCTTAAGAAGCGAGTATCTCGCCCTCTGCAACACTCGCAACTGGATATCCGCGTCGGAGGGACGCACGCGTGTGAGCGTTGAGGGTCTGGGGTGACAGACGCCCTACGGACTGGACGTCGGACGGACCAGCCTGAAATGTAAGTTCCGGTTTCTGTAACGTTTACGTAAAACTTTCGCGTTACGGAAAGATCTGTCTAGCTAGACTCGAGGGTTGGTTGATACTGGTCTTGTTCGCGAGGAAAGTTGTTTCCCCAGAATTCATAAACTGCCTCGTTCAGCCATTCCTGTCGACAGTTCTTGCGCCTAATGAGTTACTTCGACATCCACCTTATACAACGTTCAAGACGCGGGCAAGTGGCCCACATCCCTGGTTCAGGTGGTTGAAGGATGTGGACCAGCTGGTGACTCTTAGTAGTGTCATCCAGCTGGTGACTCAATCATTACGACGGCTCGGAGCGCTGGGTGTCGGGGGTTGTCCAGGTACGTGGTGTTCACCAGGATGTGAACAGCAAGACGATCATTGTGGCGTTCAAGTTCATTCATATGTCACGTCCACTTTATCTTTTTCGGGTACTGTTCAGAGTTATGGTCAGGTATTGTTGTTCAGTTGTGTTCTAATTTTGTGCTTTGTAATTTCTGAACGCTTTATTTATGAGTTGTTCCCAACAGGACTGTCTCTAAGTGTTCATTTTTTTGCTGCTATGTTCACCAGATATGCTGAGAAGTGTTCCAAGTAGGTATTGCATTCGTGTATTGTGCGTAGGTACCTCGTCGCCTTCACGCGTTGTGCACAATTCATGTTGAATATGCTGATGTTGTCCAGGCGCTGCTCTTAGACATTAACTTCAGACGTTGTGTTCAGGTGTTGATGCAAGGCAAAATATTCAAGTGTCCAAGTGTTGTGATGTTGTAAGACTTCAGGTCGATATTGTTTCTACGTGTATACATACCCTACTTATAGCAGCACACTAGTCACGCCAGAGTATTAAGTGGATACGTATCCTACTTACAGCATCGTGGAGTATCAAGCGTACACACACACACACACACACACACACACAATTTACAGCAACACTCACGAGTCGCAATGACATGACAAGTCATAAGCTCCGTGCGATAATCCTGAGAAGTAATCTCCCACGATGTTGTTGTTTTGAGTCAGCTGGGGAGTTGGGTGTAAAGTACGACGCCCCGGGGCGCCGGCGGCGGCGGAGGTGCTCCTCCTCCTCCGCCCACTGGGAGGACATTATCTCCCCCGGGGGTAGGTCCATAGTGGAGGCAACTGCAGTTCTGTGGTGGCCGTGTACTGTTAGCCGGTCGATGGGGAGGGACGAGAACTGTGGCGGTCACCGAGGGAACTGACAGAGGAGGGGAGGAGTGTAGGTATAAGGAGAGGTAGTGATGAGATAGGGGTGTGGAGGAAGAGGCGGCAAGTGGAACAGAAAATTGGAAACATCACAAGCCACTCGACGGATATATCTCGCTCGACAGTGACGAACAATGTTGCCTGATGCAGGCAAGCCAAAAAACCCCCTTCCCTAGGAACCAGCCAGAAGGAGGAGGAAGAGGAGGAGGAGGAGGAGGAGGGAGGGAGGGACGTGTGTAACGCCAGTAGTCCTGCAGCCACAACTCCCTCACTGACATTCTTATGTAAGAGACCACTCTTGTGGTGGTTCAGCGAGACATGATATGGCTCGGACGGTAAGAGTAAGCGAGTCACGAACTGGTCGGTCATGGCCACTGCAATGCAGTGCTGGATAGCCAGGGCGCTCCCGTCAGGAGCAACGTGTGTCAAGGTGGTGAATCTAGAAGAAGTCCTTCGGAATAACATTGTCTTCATCTTTCAGCCATACTGACGTGACAGTTCGTCTGCATAGAGGAAGTCTTACTGTCATTTACCTCTTGTGAACGTTTGTTATAAACAGATTATATATATGAATCTTGTATCTTGTATACAGAACCTCCGACTGTCCACTGATGTATATAGCGACAAGACGTAGACTCGGATTCCACGTGAGTTTATGAATGTGGCATCGAGCACAACGATCCCGTTAGAGGAGTCGGACGTGTGGTCCAGCCTGGCAATCATGAGCCCAGCTGTCATGAAGGAAAAGTGGATCACGAGGTGTAGTATTCGCCGTAACTGTACATGTGACGCGAGTGACGGACTTCCATCGTCAGCTGGCGTCCTCTGATCGCCTTCATCGTAATGCTGTGATTTTGAATAACTCTCTACAGATCTTTGGAAGGATTTATTCATCTTTAACTGTCGATATTCCACAGCAAATGTGATTTAAGGTTACAGTCGTCTCTGAATCACACAGACGCACAGACCAGTGACACGAGTGTGGGTGGGTGAGTGCAGCGGCCGCCCCCCGGGGGAGGGGTGGGGTGGTGGTGACTACAACATAGTCTTCAGTAGTGATCCTCAGCCACGCCCCCGCGTCGCGCCCCTTGGCGGCGGCAGCCGCTGCGGTGGTGGTGTGGATGGTATAGCAAAAAAACTCTGTCACACAACAGCTGACTGAAGGAGGCTCGTCACAGCACCCTGTCAAAAGTCTTCAGCACTGCGACACTTACTGAAACGACGAACACGACTCCACGGCGCTTGACGCGTAGGTGTGAGGCAGTGCGCCTGGGCGACGAGGCCGACCGCTGCTCCCGTTACTGTTTCCTGACATCCTGCCTCGCCTCACCCCACTACACGTGAGTACACAGGCGTCCGCGCCTCCTCCCACCAGGCTTTCTTCGCGTGGGACCTGCAGAGCCTCAGGTGGACCTGGCTCTGCCCTCCGTCATCACAGTGAGGAAGTTGGTTCACTGTTTTGGGGCTTCAGGCCCATCGACTGTGCCAGGGTGGTCATCATTGTCAAGGACATCGAGTTAAGTCATAACCACCAATCGATGAAGACTGCGGACACAAATCTTCATGAAGGGTTCAAGTTGATTCTCAAGACCCTATGTAGTCTCTACCGGTGTTTACGGCCCTAGGCGTGAGAAAGCTGTGACTTAGTATCTCCAGGACTTGAGGTGAAATATTTGTTGGCAGTGAAAGTAATTCAGTGTTGTCACGCTATCTTAGTCATCTAAATAGACAATCGTATTGCAACATCGTTTTTTCTTCATACGCAAGTGGAGGAGAGTTGTACAGGTCATGCTTATAGTTATTTTCAGCAGTATTCAGTTCACCTCACCTATTCCCAAGTGTGCGATTGCTATAAACCTCACTGGCAACATGAAGCCATTACTTTGACTTTACCTCGCCAGAGTGCATCGGGCAACGTATGATGTCGAGTCTTTCTGAGAGAGTTAAGAATTTGCCTGATCGTAATCAGAACAGATAACACTGGACATGCTGATGGGACCCCCTCCACAAGAGATGTAAATCACATCTGACTTTGCGCTACTTCATAGAGCTATGTATAGTCTCATTATTTCGTTCCACATGTACCAGTAATGGTATTCAGCACAGCAAAGGCGCCAGCCGCTCTGCAGTTCTGCCATGTGTGTTGTTGGCCACTACACACACATATATACATTTGAGGCAGCTGCATGGGTCATGGCACAGATATCTGCCGTTATAATGATATGTTTTGGTGGCCGTCCTGTGTGCCACTGTGATCCACTGTGCCTCACGCCACACAGCGTTAAACTGAACCATACAATTACCGTAAAAGAAAAAAAAGAAAGAAAATTTCGACCCCCTGAGTCTCATATGGAAGCATATCTCTTTGTATCGTCTTTCTCCAGGGCAGACATAAGAGTTCAGTGGGAGAGATACCTGTTAAAGGAAACATCTGCGGCATTTGCATCCTGTTGGCTCTACTGATGAAAGGGGTTGCAATCTGTTGCTCTCAACAACCCTTCCGGGCAGTGTCAACTTAAGACACACTGAGGCAAAACCGACTCTCTTTTCCGACCAAGGAAATCTTCTGTTTGTCACCGCGTGTCACATTCTGTGTCACCACGCCTGTTCCATTGCTCCTGAGGAGCTACATCTGTACCACCGCACTTGATTCTGTGTGCCCTTGGACCAGTGACTACACCTGCTGCGTTGCATCTGTGTACTCATTCTAAACCCCTTAAACTCTGTTCCAGTACACCTGTGTACTGATCCCAAGCCTGTACACCTGTTTCAAGTGCACAGATGCTGGGTTCGTACACCTGCATTTCACCACCGATGGCACCTGGGTCCTTCCGTCCACTCAGGGCTCCAGTGCATATCCGCTTGGCGTATCAAGGCAGCCAACCAAGGTATGTGTGTCGTGTGAATCTCACCCGCTCCCAGCCACCAAAGCCTCAGTCCATGCAACCTATATTCTACTGTGGCATTAAGTCTCTCCTCCTCCGCCGCCTCTAGGGCCAAGGCGGGTGTGCGGTAATTAGAGTGAAACGCACCATTAGTGACGCCATATTCCCCTCTGCCATAACCCTGGCTGAGCTTGACTCAAATCAGGCACGGTGGGCTGAGCGCTCCCACTGAGGAACCTGGTGACGATGGCGTTGGCGCCAGTGTGCCACTGTCGTGAGAGAGACCAACTGCTGCTGAACCTCGGTGAGGTCACTCTTAGATATGAGTGTTGGCCCACCATCTGCCTCCAACTGGGGCTCCACCATCTGTCTCTACCTAGCCGACCATCCTCATTACCATCTTGTTAACACACACACACACACACACAGCTTGACTACACAACCGTCATCGTCTGTGTCCACATGAGACACACACACCTGGACTCACAGCTGTACGATGATAAATCCAGAACAATAGCCGAGTATTTGAGCCATTCGCCTTATCACTGATACCCAGAGACGAAGACATGGCCATTGCAAGCGATGAATCTTAAAGGAGAACAAGTTCTCTTAATATCCGAGTGGAAGCAACGAGCTTAGATTTAGATGATTATAAACATGGGTTTGTTTATAGTATCAGAATCAATCTGTTATGTATATGGATCAAAGGGTGAACGTCCGACGCCTCAGTAATATTATCTTTCTACCAATTTCTTTAAATTCGACGTGTGTATCTGTAAATTCATTTACATATCTGCTCGTTGAGTCAACGCGATTACCTGCATCACATACGGATCCCACGTTAAGACAGTCCATGGGGGAAGATCTCTTTGGCCCGTACTTTTATTCCAAGTCATCGGTATTCTCTCTCCCCAGACTGGAAATCGAAAACCGATGTCGCTTTCTATCGGGCGTGGGCAGGGACGTCGGCTGGAGACTTTTGGAAATAAAGTATGCAAAAAAAGTCACTTGAAAAGAATGAAACCATTGACAACGTTTCCCGAGAAAATGCCGGTCTCGCCCATCTACGACATCTTGACTGATTTTTATATCTATTAATACTAATTTACGCCTGTCTGGGATCTATCTGCATATATTTGTCAAGTGTAACACTATATATCTGTCAAGTGTTCCTCTATATATCTGTCAAGTGTAACACTATATATCTGTCAAGTGTTCCTCTATATATTTGTCAAGTGTAACACTATATATCTGTCAAGTGTTCCTCTATATATCTGTCAAGTGTTCCTCTATATATCTGTCAAGTGTAACACTATATATCTGTCAAGTGTAACAATACATCTGTTACTCTAAATATCTGTCGAGTGTAACACTTATATGTTAAGTATTCCTCTAAATATCTGTCAAGTGTTCCTCTAAATATCTGTCAAGTGTTACTCTACATATCTGTCAAGTGTTCCTCTCTATATATGTCAAGTGATACGCTACATATCTGTTAGGACTGATCCTTTGCAGCCTTCAGAACCGTCTCAGCGCATCCGTCTCGGCTGACTCGCATGCTTCCCAGATAACACCTCACCCTCCCTTCCATCCCTCACTCCCTCACGCTAGTTCCTCATCCCTCCTAAAGAAGCCGAGTGTTTCCCTTCCCCGCCAGACGCGATGGAGCCCTTGGCCGACCCGCTGCTGGTCCACCAGGCGGCGGACGAGGCGCGCTTCTTCGTGTACGCATACAACGCCACCACCTTGGTCACCACGGCCGGCCTGGCTCTCGGTCTCTTCTTCATCGTAACGGCCATCGTCCTATACTACTACTACTACTCCAGCGCCGCCAACAACCGCCGCACCGGGCGTGAGTGGGAGTTTGGAGGTGAGTCCAGGGACAGTTGTCTGGGGTAAGGTAGTTAAAGGGAGCTCAGAGGTGAGGAGAAGGGAGTTACAGGGAGTTCAGCTTGATAACAGTGGTATGGTGAACCCTAGGGAAGGGAGAGAGAACACAGTCTGGTGAACCCTAGGGAAGGGAGAGAGAACACAGTCTGGTGAACCCTAGGGAAGGGAGAGAGAACACAGTCGATGGACGAAAAGGAGTCAAGTTCCGTCGAGGAACTTCTCACTTCACAGGAGGCCACCATTTCCCAGTTACTTATTGTAGCGCACCTATTGCAGTTGCAGAAATCCCATGAAAGGATCCTGAAACAACATTCAAAAGTAATCGTGGTGAGCATTCCCTGCTCTCACCACTTGACCATCTCCCATCACGTACTGCTCCTTCCCTTCCTCCCCACTAGTGCTATGACGACTGCCTGACCATTTGCCTTCACCTGCCAGGTAACCAAAGCTACAATACCTTGGGCCTCGTGGAGGTTCTACACCTCCTGGAGAAGGCGTGGGCCATGTACGAAGTGGAGGAGGTCGGGTGTCGCCGACGCCTGGTGTGTGAGGCGCACCACCACCACCTCCCACATGACACTGCCAACAAACCTGCGGCTCTCACGATCACTCACCTCCTCAGGTATGGTATCAATTCAGAACGTTTGTTTGGACAAAAAACAAGCATGTGGCTGTTCAAAGTGATAAAAAAAAAGAAAGTCACAAAAGACAGCATAAATCTGCCGACAAAATACACGGCAACATGTCCCCTTGCCACGGGAAGTTAAGTTACTCTAAGTTTCTAAGGAAGTTAAGCGCAGCAGAAACTTTAGCGACTTGTGACTCTACCACAAGGCACATTCAGTTGACTGTTAGTCGGTATGATTCTGACCCCTCACTGCAGCCTTCAGAATAACGGTACATTTTCTCGATAGAATATCTGACCTCGTCTGACCTGACCTGTACTCCAGCCAGGTGACGGAAGACATGCTGGGTCAAGCAAGCGAGGACCTCGCGGATTCCGTGCGACAACTGCAGGCGGCAGCGCATTACGGGAAGGAGGCGAACACCTGCCAACCTTACGTCCAACGCTGCCCTCATGTGGGTCTCTCCGACCTGCCACACTACTGACAACCAAGACGGACCTGAGACAACCACACGGACCACAAGTTAATGTTGTACTGGTAGGGATGGTGATGAGTCACAAGGCTCCGTATGTACAGAGAGGGAGACTTAATTAAACTTATTCTTATCAAGGCAGAAGGTCAGAAGATCCATTTGAAAAAAATTTCAAGAAAATATTACCGAGACGTGTGTGTCCCTTCGCCACTGTCGTCTCCAAGGCCAGGTTACAGTAACAGCATCTGTCGTTGTTCTGTTGCTGTTATTTGTGTGCAGAGGGAGGGAGTTTCGTATACATAACCACGGCATCCTGTTGCCTCCTGTCCTTCCTCATATTCCTTGAATTTTCCACTGGAAGCCACGTCCACATGCTCTTCATCTAATTTGTCCCACGGGACCACAACTTTCTCGCTAAAGTGGAGAATAACGCTTCCTCGCGCCCTTCCGTACACTTCTCTTGCCCATGATTATGTTAATGTCATCATAGCCCCTTGGAGATTTATATATAGTTATCACGTCTTACCTGGATCGATCTTCCTTCTTCCATTCTGGCTGGCTGGAGGGCTTGCGCTCCTCTCTTCATAGCTTCATTCCATTCAGTTCCGGCACGATTTCTGTCACATTCTTTCGCACCTTTCGCACCTTTTCCGGCATGCAATGGCTCATTAAAAGGAGACGAAACTGGATGCTACGTATATCCTTCTATATCATTCCTATTTCATAAACTCGAAGGCAATTCTACGTTACAGTTGGTTCCCATTGATAATCCTCTTAAGCGCGTGTGTGTGCGTGTGCTTGTGGAGGGAGATACGTCTGTTCCAGGCCAGCAGGGGGGAACGACTTGGAAGGACAGACGACAACAACATTGCTAACGCGGGTGTTGTTGTCTTCCAAGGCGGGAGGGAGCTGGGGTCAGGTTTACAGCTCCCATTTAGGTCTCATTACACGACCGACCTCCCCCACAACCCGGTTCCAAACTCTTGTTTTTGTTCCTCGGTTGAAGGCGAAGACTAACTCGCTATCCTTCGGGAAAAAAAAAAAAAATATTGGCTTGGTCGACAGTAGTAGTGGTAGAGAGGCTTTGAAATATCCTCTCCACACGACAGAATCCACTTTCTGATATCCACCTGTCTTTTGCTACTTCTGACGAAGTAAATCAGGTATTCAGTGCTTATTTCCTAAGATAATACGGCCAGTATGAAATGTGAGTCATGTAAGCAATTCGGGAGATTGTTGAGATTACCACTGTCATTTTCCGTAGTTTAGGAATATTAAGTAAAATCAATCCTCATTTTATGAATCATCTGTTTTGTAAAATCCTGTCGATAATATCATGTAATACATTTTGTCTCATTCTTTTATATATCTTGAATGTTTAAAATGAGAATGTAATAGTTAAGAGTGTCAACACGAAAATCATAACATTCACTTGATGATACATGCAACATTAAGCATTTGGAATGACCCGAGATAAATCTTTATACGTCAATAATCTGTTTCAATTCGACACTGAGATAAAAAACAAGTCTTCCCATGACATTTTCTTCAAAGACCCTCGAGTCAATTGGTCAGATCCCTCGTCTTGGCTACGGGTGACCTTACCCCTAGATCAGTCGATATATCATGACATATGACACCTACTCATTCAACATGTAGGTGATGACAGAAATACAAGTCATGAGAATAAACCACCAGAATGACAGTACTATGAAAAAAAAGTCACGACAGTGCCCAGCGAACTGCAGTGTTTGTTGACCATCTGCATTATCTGGTTAGCGACAGGCGGTAAACAACTTAAATCAAGTAATATTCAACTTCTGGACAAAACTGTGCAAACAATCACATTTCTCAGAGTGGCGTTTCAAAGAGCAAATGTCATCCTGTTTTATATTCCTTTCATGAACGTGTTCCTTCCTCATAAACATATTTATATAATCATCAGGTTGCTAATTATGATGTTTTTACAAAAGATCAGCTTTTATTCTGCCCTCGATGTCGACACGTGATATTCTCGTCTATGTGTTGACGAAATATTCTACTCGCTTATCAGTTTACAGCTGTAAGGAGGAGAAATTTAGCTGTGGGAGTATAGCTTTCCGGTAGAGCTGTCTTGGGGGTATGCAACTAGAATTGCCGAGGGCCACGTCTAGAAACTTCTAAATTCATCTTGGCTTCATCGTCGTTGTTGGCGTATCTGTTGTTAACCAGCATCTGCCACAGCTCTGGAAGTTAGGACCTGTTGGAAGGTCTCCCAGTGTGAGCTCTGTGTTCCACGGCTGTTGAAGTGCTCTTTTACTACCAATATTATTAATAAACCAGTGAATGAACAATTAAGAGTGATTCCCCCCAAAATTTCTCACCCCCAGCACCTCCATATGCTGATGGAGGCAGAGAAAACATACATCACTGAACTGATTTAACGTCTGTTGCATCTGCATCATGAGTAAAACGGAGCTGTCTCTCTTGATCACTTCGATTCTCTTACGTATACCAAAACGAAATGTGTTCCTGTAACGAAAAGAAACTTTGTTTTCTATGATTTTGATGAGAGAAAACGGAATTGATGGGGGACGAAAGTATATATAATCACCCACACCCAACACTTAGTTTTTAGATATTTTTTCATAGGCTCTGTGCACTAGCATCTCCTGTTATACAGTCTTGATCGGTAGATTAATTCGGCTGCCTTACGTCGGTCACGAGATACGGGGATGAGGAGAAAACGTATCTTTAAAAGTATAAGTTGAAAGTTGATTACTATTGCTGCAAGTGCATTCAGCTTGTTCTGAAATCGTAGGCAACTGTCCCTGGTGAGGTTCGAGATCCGGCACCAATACAGGACCAACATTCACCTCAGATTTGATGTAATTTCATGATTATTTTGAATTACTGTCAAATGGTCCATCAGCGTCGGTGATAGCTGGCCGAGCGGTGTCGACCTTACTGGCGATTACCCTTATTAACATCCGTCTTTCTGAACCCAAAGATCTTGTTTACTGCATCAGTAAGTGATCTATTTTGCAGGTAGGAATCGTCTGCACATTTCCATATCACCTTAACAATCCACACTCACGTGTATGCGTAATGTCGATGGGTTGTTTCACTACGTGTGTGTGTGTGTGGAATGACCTACTGCGATAATCTGTTTACTCAGTGAAGGGTGAGAGTCCTGCTCTCTCGTGAGTCTTCACTCCACACGTATTTATGTTCCCATACAACGCTGAGACTTTACTTTTCTTATACTGAAAACAATAACGAAATTCATTACCTTTATAGCCGCTAGTGCATGGCGTTCAGCGTAAATGTTATGTGTCCAGATGACTTAAACTTCAGGTCTCTTAGCAACAGTTGCTGATGGAATCTTGAGGTGGAGAAAATGAGTGAAGATCGAAGCCGAAAAGAAAATGGAGAAAATCACTGTAAAGGTGATTGAAACACTTCTTTCAAACTTTGTTTTTACAAAAACTACAGTATAAAGATTTCCTACAGCTGTACTCACATCCAAAAATCCCACAAGAGACATTTGCATTTGATTTACATAACAAGTGGACATCAATTATCATTCATATATTGATATATATCAACACTATATATCAACATCAAGTTTATAGTTAGTAGTGAACAGGAGGCAGCGTTCAACCACGATCAATCACGCTTGCACAGGACACTCTCGCTCTTCCTGAAATTCAGCACCTGCAGAGCCACAGAGCCGCCGTGTCTCCGACACAGTGGATGAAACAGACCATGACCACGCTCGTGAGGGGCAGCCCTCCTCAGCCAAGTGGGGCTGGGCAGTAACCAGGTTACCACAGGGGGAGATCTCGACTGTGAGACAAGCTGGTGGGAAGAACTTGGACGAGAAATTCGTGGATGTGGGAGGAGGAGAGATACAAGACAGACATTACCGAGTGCTGAGAGAGTGGTATGTCCAGCCTATGGATGGGACGTACGGGCAATGGCTGAGACGAGCAACCCACCCATGGGTGCCACGAGCAGGCTGTACTCAGCCTGTCTCATAGGTCAACGGAGAAGTGATCTATGATGATAGTTCCAGGTTGTAGCAACAAATACAACACGGGTTTCTATTAAGACCTCTGATCGGTGTCTCACCCACGTGATGTGATGCCAGTTACTGCACCGGCCCTTCTCAAGTGAACGAGAGAGTTACGACGAAAACGTACCATCATGTTCTGTTTCATCCATGTTAACCTTTCGCTCGTTTCACCTCGCATCCACATCACCCGTCATTTGATCATAGGCCACTCACATCACCACCGGTGTACAACACGACGCAATCATACCAGCTCGAACCAAACACACTTCCCACGCCCTTCTCCTCCTCCGTGACCCGAGAGAGATAAAGGGGTAGAGGTTAAGACAGGAAGGAGAGAGTGACAGAGGGTCATTGGCCTGAAATCGTTAGAAAACACATCATTAGGACGACCTGCAGAAGCTGGAGGTCAGCCAACTGCGGGGGTAGAAAGGCGTCAGTCAGATTGTAAAACCATAAGTCACACTGACTAGTCTCAGGGAGATATTTTCCACAAGGTTTTGTGGCAATCATTGGAAACTTTTGTTGCTGAAAGAATTTTATGAAGCAGAAAAAGAAAAATGTCGAACAATAAAGCCCAGGATTATGTTATATGATTTTCAATAAATAAAACATTAATTATAACGTATGACGTCAACATGAGTTTAGATGTAAAGAAAATTTCCTTTTTTTGAGAGAGAGAAAAATATGTATATTCACTCAGCTGGCACTGTGACCTGAAATATATTAGGATGGTTAAGTTACACTTGCTATGGGTTAGTTATTGATCAAGATATGTTCTGGAATACAAGAAAAATTTACTGCCTGTTTACTAGACAGTCACAAGCACCATTTCTTTCTTTTTTTTATGCTGGAGCCTCCAGTTACGAACAAAAGTGCACACCAAGGCCGGGCCGTAATAGAGGGGATTATGAAAGGGAAAAAGAAGAGACAAGAGAAAGTATTTACGAATTTTGGAGGAAGTGAGAACCCCTCTCTTTTAAAACGTGTCAGGTTATAGTTATTGGGAAAGACACGAGAAAGTAAAGAGTTCCAGGGTCTCGACGTGTGGGGAAAGAAGTAGGTATCAAAACGGCCCACCCTTGGGTTGTCAACGGCCTGAATCTTTCAGGGATGATGAGCAGACATTAGTAAGACAGGAGAGAATATCATCAGTGGATCTCGCCTTACGGAAGCCATATCAGAGAGAAGTCTGTGAGATTCAAAGTTAAAAAAGTGTAAATGTAAATTGACTGTGTAATTCTTACTCGGGTCACTGGTGCCTGTGAGAGCCTTGCAACACACCAGCTGATCATGCGAGCATCTAAGATCGATGCAACGAATACGGCAGTAAACTTCTCAATCGGATTCAGAATAATTGTGGAGTGTGTGGTAGACTTACAGAGGACACAGCCTGTCTTGTTGTCCCAGCCGTCCACGGTGCACGGGACTCTCAAGCTGAGCACGCGGTTATAGGGATCGTACTCGTGGTGTTGGTGGGGTAATACGTGGTGCTGCGCGTGGCAGGTGGCCTCCACGTCGTCCCCCACCCACCACAACCCCTCCACCCAACTGGTGATGGCGTTCTCCACCAGGGGCTCGTCCACACACACTGGGGAAGATGCGACAGTTTAGAGAGAGAGAGAGAGAGAGAGAAGGATGTTCACAATACATATATGACACACGAGAGAGATGGCTGGAACACATTCAAGGATATGGCGCGGGAGACCCGCCTCCCGTGGCAGGGAAAGTGACCAGCTTACACTTGACGCAGGGAGACAGGTTGTCCCAGCCGCCGGAGGTGCAGTTGAAGGTGGTGGTGTTGTGTCCGTCCCTGGTAAGGTGGTCCTCGGGACAGTTGAACGTACCTATCTCCCCAACAGTCCACGCTCTCTTCTCCCACTCTGAGGTGAAGTTCATGTACTCAGAGTCTCTCACACACCCTGCCGAGGGGAGGTGGAAGGAGGATTACTGTGAGTCATGGTGGATGAAATATTAGAAACTTGTGATTAAGGCCGACCCTATTCTTGGCTCAGCGTCCACTTCCTTCCTGTTGAGTGGAAAGCATGGAAAAGGACGCTTTCTGTATGGTGACTAATAGAGAAGGATATCCTTCCTTGCGTATTACGGTGAAGAGAGTTATCGCTGTCAAGTAAAGGACAAGAAATTATCGCTTCCTTTAACATGGTCATAACAATGGGCGTCAGTGTCTGTGCATTCCCTCTGTGTGTTTAAGTATGTGGCGTATGCCGTGTGGCATGTCAGTTGTAGGGAGGTGTGAGATCAGTCCGTCCCTGTGGCGTTTAAGATTTGTTTCATGTTTGGGAGGCTACAGTAAATCTATTGTAGATAAATCTGACTTAAAGAAAAAAAGAGAAAAGGATAAGGTTCCTCTTCTCTTGGCCTCATATCTCCACCGGGCGTCAGGAATCTGATAAACAGTCCGGAAGAGACTGACCAGAAGGCAGAGTTGGGAAACCAAAGGAGTGAAGTGATGAGAGAAGTGTTCTCTTATCTGTGTTCACGTTGAACAGCTGATGTGGCAAAGTTAGGATGTCGAAAGAAGGAAGAGAACGGGAAGAAAACACATCCTAACACTACTGCAACGCTATCGGTGTCGGTGTAGTGTTTGTAGGTAGTTTGGCCTCACCTGCCTCACACTCTGTCGCGTTTTCCCAGCCAGCGTCCGTACACGACACCGACAGGAGACGGCCGCCCCTGGGCATGAGGTAGTGGTGCGGGAGGCAGGTGGCGTTGACCACGTCCCCTTCCGTCCACAGCCCCGCCTGCCAGTCCGTGGTGGCACCCTCAACGTGCGGCTCACCCTCACACACTGCCGTCCGCCAACAAGTAAATCATATCAGTAAATGAGACTGGCAAACAAAAACAAGTCTCAACTGATTATATCATTTAGTACAGAAAGCGTTGGTGTTTCTGGCACGCAAGAGGGGAAATCATGTTCCTCCTGCGTGTCATTTCTATTCGTAACAAACAGTACGCGTAGCTACCACTGTGTTCTCTATGACAGAGCAACACAGAATACTTTCACATAAATGTTTTGGATAATTTCTATAACCTTCAGTTATGTGATTTTCAAGCATTTGCGCAACTTAAAGAATAATCTAAAGTTTTTATCTCCTTCAACGCACGATAAAACCCTGATAGACGTCAGATTATCATATGCCACATATTAATTTTGACAGCAACACCCAATCGATCGTCCTACATGATATAGAAACTTTTTTTAGGCAAGTCTTGAGAGCACCTCCTCACCTTTCTTGCAACCCGGGGTGTACTCCCAGCCGTCCTCGGTACACGCCAGCAGCCGCTGCGATGCGTTCTCGCCCACGAACACGTACTGTGATGACGAACAGCTGGCCAGCACCGTCTGCCCCACCAGCCAGATTCGGCTCCGCCAGCTAGTTGTGGCCGCCTCTAGCACGGGCTCGACGTTGCAATCTTCGCTTATGTTGACTGTTGGCGGCGAGGAAAGGAGAAGCCATTGGTCCGTACCAAGCCATCAGAATAAATAGCTTGTGAAACCTTTTTTAATGTCAAAATATCAGCAGAATCACGAGCCAGACGTTGGAGAATGTTGGAGAATACGAGGAATATTACCCAGAACACCTCGGGGGTAGGAGGAGGTCTTACCTTCCTCACAGCCAGTCATGCTCTGCCAGCCCTCCTCGGTGCACACCATCTGCAGCTGTTGGCTCTCCTCGCTGACGAAGATGTGGTCCTCCTCGCAGCTGACGGTGACCTGGTCCCCAACCCACCAGGAGGTTTTCCCTTCCTCCTCCCAAGAGGTGATCGCGTTCTCTACTAGAGGCTCCACCTCGCACGCCGTACTGGAAACTGGTATATGGGGTAATGCATGAAGTCCAGGTGGAGTTTGGTGGCATAGTGGATGATTATTGCCAGCGTCGGTTATACTCGACATGCTGGTATGTCTGCACATCAAAAACACAAGCGAGCTTCATATTACCGTAAGCAACTCTTGCGTAAGTTCTGACGAGTTGATCTGGTGAATGTCGTCAGCTTCCAAGTCTTTTTCTTATGTAACTGCATCGTACAAATATAGATTTCTTTCGCCCGAATTGTTTTAAAACCAAGAATGATATTACATATTCTAGAGATCTTATTCTTAGCTTTTTCTCTCACAGAAATGAATAGGAGAGAGAGAGAGAGCAGCAGATAACGGAAGACTAATCTAATACTGGAGGAAGAGAAAAGTAATGAATCAATATATATATATATATATATATATATATATATATATATATATATAT
>JAYMFT010370092.1:0-21740 GCA_038088735.1 Panulirus argus
AGATAGATAGATAGATAGATAGATAGATAGATAGATAGATAGATAAACAGATAGATAGATAGATAGATAGATAGATAAAGACAGACAGACAGACAGAGAGATAGATAGATGGACAGATGGATAAATAATTGGATAGATAGATTGATAGATAGGTAAATGGATAGAGATATAGATTGATCGATAGACAGATACACAGACAGATAGAGAGATAGACAGATAGATAGATATACATATACATAAGGCTGTCTCTTAATAACCTTAACGAGCATTTCATAAATCTGAAATTCTGCCAGGAAAATACATCACAGGACAGAGATATCCGACAGTGAGTGGGTCCTTTCGAGGGACCAAAATATAAGGGAGGGAGACGTAATGTGAGTGAAATAAATCCCAGACTGGCGGCAGACATAATGGCGTAATGAGGGCCAATTGTTGTGTGTGTGTGGTGACGGGGTTGGAGGAGGCAAGACCAGCCGCCGCCATTTTGAAGATAGTGGTGGTGGTGGTGGTGGAGGAGGAGGACTGGTGGTGGCGGTGGTGGTGGCGGCGGTGGTGGCGGGGGTCGCTTTATTAAGCCCACACCAGCGGGAGGGGCACCACGGCCGGATGCTGCTGCTGCTGCTGCTGCTGTAGCAGCACAGCCACGCGCCACACCACCCTCAACAACCACCCTCCTCCCTCCTCCTCCTCCTCCTCACCCTCCTCCTCCTCATTCTCACTCCTTCTCGTTCCTCGTCATTGCTCGAAAGTCTCCACCAAACACACGCAAATCTCAGGGGCTCTCAAAGGCACGTGGAGTCGATCCGCGAGAGAACCGCTTCCCTTCTGCCACTTCAGAGGAAGGCGAGATGGCCATCATCAAGCGTGTGTGTGTGTGTGTGTGTAAGTGTAAGTGTGAGTGTGGGTGGTGTGTCACGCGCGCATATCAACCCTCTTTCTAAAAATCGGGAGAGGGGAGGAGGAGGAGGAGGAAGAGGGGGGGGGGCGGTTGAGCTGGAGGCGTTCCCGGAAAATGACAATGATAGAGTCACTTACGGCGAACAATGAGGGCAGAGCGGAGGTGGCTGGCTGGCTGGCCTGGCCTGGCCTGGCCAAGAGTTGCTGAGCGGGTCCCCGCGGCCTGCCTAGCTCTCCCTGATAACCTCGCTATGCTGCTGCCGTCACCCGCCGCCGCCGCCGCCGCCCCCCTTCACCACAACACACCTCATCACACTCACCATCACCACCATCGGACACACCCAGCCACACGCAACCGAACACACCACGGTATCCAGCGCCACACACACACCCATCAAATCGCACCCTACCAACCATCACACACACACACACACACACACACAAACACACACAGTCCCTCGACGAACAGAACACGTTAACAGATGAACGACCCAGCTGCACGTGCTACACCAGATAACGTCATTAAGGGGCACCGTCTTGCCCATCGCACGTCACCGTCACACAACTCCACAAGAACCACACACCACTACGCCACTTCGCACTACGACCCACCACCAATACACACATCACGAAAAGCGTTATGCGTAACCACATACAAACAGGCCTCATTACTAGACGCACCCTACATCACACATACGTACACACACACACACACACACACACAAACACCAAAAAATGCAGGCCAAACGTATACCACACCAAACAAACATTCAGTAATACGGAAATCTAGAGACAGTGTTCTAGCAAGAGTCGCAAATCCCGTTCACACACGCGTTCCCGGATATTATACAAATCCACTTTGCGCAACTTTCACAAAGCTGAAAGATAGATGAAAGAAACGTTCGTCAAACAGTGGTAAGGGTGGGGGGCCTAGGGGGGGGGGGCTTGCTGGCTGGCAGGGAGGGTGTGACATGGTGTCTGGTGGTGACGGCAGAGACACGGGTGGTGGTGGTGGTAGTGACGGTAGACACATGAGTGGTGATGGTGGTGGCGAGGGTAGGGTGGAGTATGTGGTGGTGGTGACTTGGAGTGGCCCTCACGACTGTGACTCAAGCAAGCGGCAGCCACTGTGTGGGCGGTGAGTGACTGTGGTGGTGGTGACGTGTAGACGTGGTAGTGTCAGGAGGGTGCGAGGCGATGGTTAGCACTGCAATAGCAAGGAGGAGTGAATATGTCAGTGTGGCTGTGAGGGAAGTCGTGGCAGCAGTAATACCAACACACACACGTGCGGTGGTAGATACCAGTAATGGTAATGGTGGTGGTGGTGGCAATGATGGTGGCAGGGATGATGACTTGTTGCGGTGCAGAGGTCCGAGTAATGGTGATAGTGAGGGACTGGGTGCATGCTCGTGGTGGCAGTGGTGGTGACAGTCACATTAGGGAAGATGGGTGGTGGCGGTGGTGGTGGTGATCATTATGGTAATGGTGAGGTATGGCAGGAATGGAAGGGCTCAAGGCGATGGTGACGGAAGCTGAAGCGGGTGCAGATGGCTGAGAAGGTTGTAGGTTGTTGGGGGGGTTGTAAGTGCACATGGAACATTGCCGGATGGGGTTACGAAAGCTTATAAGTAGTGTTGGTAGTGACGGGGGTTCACGACAGAAGCTGGGAAGGATACGAGATCGAGGGGTGGGCGGCAAGTGATGGAAGAAGAGATGGGTTTAGCGTTTGGGGAGGTCGCAAGCGGTGTTGGTGGTGGGACAAAGTGGGAGTCACGGAAGCTATGGGGTGATGGCGATGGGGCAGAATGGTGGCCTGGGATGGGGGGGACGGAGTTTAGAGTTTGGGAGGCTGTAGGTGATGGTGGCGGTGGGGAGCTGAGGGGACGAGGCATGCTCCAGGTGGTGGTGGTGGAGATGTTACGGCAAGGTAAGCGTTGGAGAGGATGCAAGAGGTGGTGGTGGTGGTGGTGGTGGGGTAAAGTGAAGGTTCAGGAAGTCGTACACGAGGTGGTGGAGGCTGGGGAGTCTGAAAGTGGTAACAAGAGGCAAGGCTGGGGAGAGTGTCGACGGTGGGGCGGGGAGGGGCTTTTGAGCTGAGGAAGCTGTAGGCGTAAAGCAAGGGGCAGGACGGAGGCTTGGGGAGCCAGCCCGCAGGTGATGGAGGCGGTGATGGTTAGACAGGATAGGCACTGGGGTGGGTGTATAAGGCTGCAGATGGTGGCGTGGAGGGAGCGTAGACTGTTTTGATATTGTAGGTGCGATAGACTGGAGCAGCGCAACTGACATAGGAAGAGGCAGGTCTGGGAGGAGGTGGCATGGCGAGGGATGGAAGTGGCTGGGGTGCTTTCTGGGGCTGTGGAGTCAGCAGGAGTCTAGTTATCGGGCAGGATAGGCTCGAGGTTTGTGGGTAACGGGCCAGGATGGTGGTAGGAGGCATTGGGAGGGTACATGTGGGGTTGGGGCAAACACAGGTATAGATAATGGTGGTGCGAATGAAACAAGTAGGCGTTGGAGATGGTGAACGTATGGTGAAAGTAATGCAGGACTGAGAGCTGGTTGATGTGAGGGTCGTGGTGATGGTGTCGGTAGAGAAGGACAGGGGGACTGAAGAGACTGAAGATAGCAATGAAAATGTGGTGTTGTGGTAGTAATAGATGGTGGTGACGGTAATGGTGCTGTAGTGGTAGCAGATGGTGGTGGCTGCATAGCAGTGATGGCTGTTCGAGATAAGAGACAGGCGATGGTGGCGGTAATGATGGGGCTGGATTGGGGTCTGAAAATACTGCAGGAGGTAGCAAGCTGGGTGGGAGGAGGAGGAGTAGGAGGGGGAGGAGGAGAGAGGGACGGGGCGTTGGATGAGCTTCAGGTGGTGAGACAGAGGTGTTGGTGATGGAGGGCGGAGGTACGGCAGGTTACAGTACGTGGCGTAAGTTGGATGGGCACTGGGGAGAATACAAATGGTGGCGATGGGAGTGGCAGAAATTTAGGAGCAGTTCGAGTTAATGGTTATGATAGCAGCATAGGGGGTTGGTTGGGAAAACAAGTGGGTTAGTCACAGTGGGCCTGGGCGTGGTTGAGGGAGGCAGTGGGTAAGGATGGACCGTAGGGGGCTGAGCAGCCTTCAATGTAGCGACGGTGGCAGAGCATGGTGGAAGATAGGGAAGGTGCGAGTGAAAAGGACTGGGTTGATGGTGGCGGTGGTCGAAATGAGAGACACAGTGGAGGTTGGTAAAGTGGCACTCGGGAGACGGCAGACCGGAGAATGAGGAGGCTGTTTAGGTAGCAGCAGGAGGGGAAGTCCAGCTGAAGATTCTCAGAGATGCAGATGGTGATGAATTTACCGGTGGTGATGGTGGTAGATGAGGCTGGGGGCAGGCTGCAGGTTATGAAGATGGCGCTGGTTGATACCACCTTCGCGCCGGGAGATTTTCGCCTCTGGTGTGGATATTATCGGTGAATTTTATCTAAATGAAGAAGGATTCGAGGAATTCTTTAATTACTCCCAAGTTACCGTTTTTTTTTGCCGAGGCTTTGAATAATATTGCTAACGTGAGCTCGCCACGCCAGATCGAGTGTCCGGGCAAGTCCGTGGGCGAAGTTGCGGTTTCATATAAAGTTCACATTAAGTGGCAGACGCTTGGTGTCTGTCTGGTCTCGCACAGTGGCAGACGCTTGGTGTCTGTCTGGTCTCGCACAGTCAAATCACATCAGACACGTACGCAAGGTTTCTTGATTTACAGATGACAACTGAACCTAATCCTGTGGCAATGAGCAACGAATGAATCCTTGTATGATGGACTCATCATCGACATGGAATTCTGGGGGACAAGATAAGGAACTGAGACAACAGGGTGGTGGAAGAAGGGAACTGGGGAGGCTGTAAGTGATGGTGGTGCTGGTAGAGGAACAGGGTCGGAGCTGGGGACATCCACAGGTAATGGTGGGGCGATGGTTGGGAGGAATATTAATGAGGGTGGCTAGGGGGGAAGGGAAGCTGGGAAGGCTGACTGTTGTGATATTGGAAAAGGAAGAGGTTATGAAAGGTATGGGATGTGGGGGAGATTATAAGGGAGAACCAGAGAGTTTGGGAAAGCTACAGATGGTGCATGATAGGGAAGAGTTGTGGCTCGAGATGCAACAGGTTGCAGCGGAAAGGCAAGGCGTGGCCTCAGGAGGCTGTTGAGGTGATTAGGGCTGAATGGTCGTCGTGGAAGCTTCGGTAACTGGGAGTGGTCCAGCGTAGGGAGGGGTGGGGGAAGGCTTCTGGCGTTATTGGTGGTGATACAAATGACCACACAGTTACTGTGGTAGCGAGGAGAGACCGGAGGTCGTGACTGTGTACAAGTAGCTTTAATGGCGTTGTGGAGGTTGTGGCGGAGGTGGGGCAGGGGTAAGGCTGGAGAGAGAATGCATGTCGAGGAGTTGGAGGAGGCTGCAGCTGCTGCTGCTGCTGCTGCTGGTGATAGTGGCGGTGGTGGTGGTGGTGGAGGGGCCGGCCGGCTGCAGGTGGCAAAGCTGCAGATCGTGAACGTGTGAGAACGTGCAAGGTATAGGGAAGGCTGTTGTAGCTGTCGGGTCGGATGGCGAGGGTTGGGGAAGCTGTCGGTTGGGGTCGGTGGGTGGGGGGCGATGTAACAGACAGGTCCGAGAAAGCTGATGTTTGATAGTGGTGATGCTGGTGGTGGCACTGATGGTAAGAAAAGTGAGAGGCTGAGGAGGCTGTTTGGGGGGGGGGGGGGAGGGTAGGACAAGATGGGGGTCAGTCAGGGAGCTGCAGGCGGAAGTACACAGATAAGGCAGGATGATGGAAGGTACGCAGTCCATCACAGGTGGTGTGATCACGGGACTCGTACTGTGTAGGCTGCATGTGGCGGCTGTGGTAGTGGTGGTGATGGTGGTGGTGGTGGCAAGGGAGGGTTGAGTGGTACGCAATGGGAATACTGCAGGTGGCGGCGGCGGAAGGGAAAGCTAAGCAGCAAGAAGCTAAAGATGGCGGCGCTGCTGCTGGTAAAAGGGAGTGGTTGGAGGGGGGAACTGGGAAGTTATATAGGTGGTCGTACTTATGGTGAAAGCTGTGGTTTTATGGTGCCAGTGTGGTGATTCTATTCCGCTGGTGGTAGAGGATCTGGTGATTTCGATGGCAGTGGAGAGCGGTGCTTTGTGCTGGGGAGGGGGGTTGGTGACGACAGTGGTGGTGGTGTGGCAGTGTTTGTGGTGATGGCATGACTGAAGTGGTGACAACTAAGGAGGTAGCAGCAGCGGTGGTGTCATGGTACTGGCCACTGCTGCAGTAGTGGTACAGTAGTGGTACCGACGAGGGCCAATTGTGGTGTCGCAGAGGTAATGGTGGTGGTTATTGTTGGTTGTGGTGGTGGTGTAGACGGTTCCTCTGGGGATTGTAGTCGCTCGAGGTAGTGGTAGGGATGAGGCGGCCGAGGCGGAAGCGGAGGTAGGGGTGAGGTGCAGCAGAAGGTTGGTTTGGGGGAGAGGAGGAGGAGGAGGGGATGGTTGTTGCAAAGGCTGCGGGTCGAAGAGACAAACGCAGACTCTCACTACAGTGACCAGCTACTCTCTCTCTCTCTCTCTCTCTCTCTCTCTCTCTCTCTCTCTCCTCGAGTTTTTTATGCCGACTTGTTCATTCCAGTTTACAGGAATACACTGGAGCCAAGACAAGTTACTGATAAGTTAATCATAATCATCATTTCTCCCGAGCGTCAGTTAACTGAGAGCGCATGATAATTAGTTCCGGACGTCCCACCGCACTCTCACAGACGTCTAGACGTATCCCTAAGAACTCTCAGACGCGACCCAAGAGCTTACGCGTGCAAAAGACCGTTGGATGCCCCCTCCCACCCTCACGTCCACCTCACTGCTAACGTGTAATTACAAACACTCCCCCACTATCTAAATACCCACACGCTTGACCTTTCCAAACTCATCGGAAGGATGGTGATGACGATGATGATGACGAAGATGACGATGACCTACAAGCTGGGCACGAGAGATCCTGTAAGCCGGTCAGGCAGCCGTTACCAATCTCTCTCGAACTACGAGACAGAGAGAGAGACAGACAGACAGACACAGACAGACACGGTGTTGGTCGACAGCCTTCGTTCATGCCACCATGTAAAGCAATGAACTGTCAACCAAGCCGCCTACACACACACACACACACACACACACGCACACAGCAACTGGGGATTCCCACAGAGTTACCAGAATTTCTTGGCTATCTTTTTCCCCAGCCTCGGCTACAACACGAGTCACCAGCCACCAAAGCCTTCATCACAACTCTTAAATCAATGTCATCTAAAAAGAAATAAATCCTCCAAGGTTATTTTTACCAGTATCATCATCACTACACGCACTCCCTTTTACATCCACCAGCAGCGAAGCTGCATCAGCTGTGTGTGTGTGTGTGTGTGTGTTGTGTGTGTGTGTGTGTGTGAGTGTGTGTAATTGCTCCGGGAAAATCCCAATGTCGACCCTCTTTTCCACTCTGATGAATGAATACCTTTGCTTCCCTTTTTTTCCTCCTCTTGTTCTTCACAGAATTTCATGTGGACGGGGCCTCGGGGGGGGCTCCTTGGAGCTCGAAGGACGGCAGAAAACACAGCAGGCAAGCTTGCTGATGGCCTCCGCTTCTCCGAAGCCTCGGATGGGACAAAATTGATTTCTGTTCCGTTTATTCACCGAGATGGGGTAAAAAAAAAAAAAAAAAAAAATACAAGGACACTCATGAAGATTTCAGTCTGGGGCCACCGGGTCTCGATTACGCCTCGGCAGCTTACTAAACACCGATTCCCGAAGCTTTCTTATCGATTGCGGTCACCTCTTTCCTGTCATCAGCGGACGCACTCTCCTTCTTTCGAGTACAGGGGCCAGAACTAGACGCAGAAGTGTGGGACCAATTTTTCTTTCCGAAGCTGAAGAGGTCTCCAGGGAAGAACTTTTCTATTTCTTGAGCAGTTCCTACGTTTCTCAAGTCAATTTTTTGCTAATCCTCAGAAAAGATGCCTTTCGGTCTTTGCACAATGGTTTCGGTTTTCCCCCTCCGACTTCAGCCTCGGCTCTGGCGAGGGAGTTGGCGTTCGGCGAAGGAGGTGGAGGAGCCGCCGACATTCGTTCGTTTCCTTTCTCTACATACAGTTCAACGTTCTCGATCCAACCTATTTTTTCAAGGCTGTCTTTGATTCATTCTCTCCAATGCACTGTTTTTTTTTTTTTTGGGGGGGACACGTCACTCACAACGTTATCTCGAAGATTCTTCATCGGCAAATATTTGTTAATCTTCCCCCAAGTATACCCGGCTGTTTTAAGTTACCTCCGCTAACCATTCCCTCCACATGGTGTCAGTACTGAAGGGGGTTACGAATGACTGTTCTCAAACTGTTAGCCCAGGCGATCGTTCCCTGCTGGTGAAGGGATCATAACTAATTGTTCAAGTTCTTAACCCTGCCAACCCAGGTAGCGGTCAGTCCTCTGGCGTTACACATAATTGTTCCAAGAATGTAAATCTGGTCCAGGCTATAATCCACCATATGCTGTTCTGGCGACGGTAACGCTGCCAGGATCAGTTCTCCGCCATCCGTGAATAAGATATCCCAAGATATTCTCTTTCCCCCACCCAACTGTCCGCTATGTGTTAAGTTAAAGGTCTTCTTTCCTATCTGAAAAAAAATTAACTTTCCTAAAGGAGTGGGACGTTCGTCCGGACTGCTACCTGGAAGTTTCTCTGCAACCACATTCTTTCCGGCAAGTTTCCATCTTGGATAGATCTGGTAGAACCCCCTCCCCCAACGGAACGCTCCCGTCCAGCTCAACCTGGCCTACCCACCTCCCACCGTCAACGCCACCGTCCACAACCCCTGTCCAGCCAGCCATCTTCACCACAAGGCATCAAAGGACCTCAGCTACTATGTGACCTGGCCCTCGAAGGGATAAGTCGCAGGGTCAGTCCATAATAAATATATTCCAAAGGGTCGTGCTGTCGTGCTCGAGGATCGAACCATCGTACTCGAGGGCCATAAAGTTGAAGGGATTGAGCGTTAAGTGACCCTCCGTCACACAAGAATACAAGGACGTACTCCAACTCCAACAGGCACACTGAGGGAAGTGTTACACTGGCCGGAGAAGGAGGAGGAGGAGGAGGAGGAGGAGGCCCACACCATCTAATCAGCACCAGGTGGCTGACGAGATCATACCAACTGTATTACGAAACTCGAGCCCCGGAGGGGGAACACGACCCGGGAGCCCCGTCCACAAGCCTCTCTAACCTGTAAGTCGGTGCAGGCAGCAATGGAGAGAGAGGGAGGAGAGGGAGGGGAGGGGCAAGGCTAGGCGAAGCAGGAGCAGGTGGAGGAGGAGGAGCAAGAGCCGAGATCCTATGTAAGTGAATGTGTCGCACATCATGAACCAGAGAGAGATCCCGGGGGATTTACCTCCCTCCCACCATCCTAACGTTACCCCCCCACCACCTCCGCTCCACACTGCATACAAGCCCCTCCCCCTCTCTCAACGTCCATGACGTTCAAGAATCCTGAAACCACGAACGGTAGTAGTAGTAGTAGCAGTAGGATCCTCGGGTATGATAGCCTAGCTTCTGGACCTGACCCATTAGAAGGGTCGTTCGTATACCGTCGTTGCTCTTGGGGGCTAAAACCACCACCACCACCACCAGCTGACAAGCCTCCCAGTTGCTAAATCCCCCCATCACCTCCCCTTCCCCCCAAAGTATTTTTAGACCATCTGTAGCAAACAGCCGTCGTTAAGTCGTACTGGTCCCATCCATCAGTACTTTCGTTTCGAGACCTGTTCTGTCACTGCCAGTTCTAGCCTCTTTTTTTTTTTTCCTCCCTCTCCTTAAATCGCAAGTCACTTTTTGCGCGTTTCCATGAACATATGATTATATCCGTGTGTAGCTGCGGTCTCGGTTACTGCCTCCTCTGGTTATACGAGTGTATGTCATTAAGAGAAGGAGAGCCTAGGTTTGTGTGTATAAGTATGTGGTGAATATATGTCTTTATGAGACTGTATTATGTGTTTACAAGTGAGCGCCTGTGGGTAATTACGCAAGAGCACATACGTGTGTGTGTGTGTGTGTGTTTTTACTACTTATGTGTAACGGGGAGGGACTTTTACACTCGTGTTGCCCCGTCTCTTAACCTTGTAAATATGTACCATGTCTATTTATACTCTCACGCATGTATACACACACTCACACACACACACACACACACACACACACACACACACACCAGCCTAATCCAAGTACCTATATATATATATATATATATATATATATCAAGCCCCGAGGGAACACATGGGTTGAGGGTAACCCCTATCTACTAACTTTTAATTCTTCGATCACACAGTTTCTTAAACGTTTTAACATCCCGAACATTTACTGTATCTTCACGCGGCTGCTCCTTCTTCTTCCATGCGCCATCTACTTTACCACTAAACAGGTATTCCTTCAAACCTTCCCCGACTCTCTGCTTCCACAGTCCCGTGATGCGTGTAGCCGTCTGAACCCATCGGTTCCCCCTACTTCAAACAACTGCTTGCTACTGGTGTCGTCAAACTGACCGGGCACATTGAAAGCTGTCATTCTATGTAGTTTGCCCCTCAATGAACCATCTCTCTTCCAGGTGTGGGCAAGTATTAAAATAATGTCAGCAAAAGCCTCCCTCCCACCCTGAACTGTACTGTAACTCAATACAATACTAGGTGTCGCCAAAGGCTGGACCTCCTCCTCCAGTAAATCATTACGTCACCTCACACAGGTGTGTGTGTTTGTGTGTGTGTGTGTGCGCATAGTCTAAAGTTCTCTCACCTCTCGCCTCCTTTACGAATCTCTCACTGTAATCATTCTGGCGAGGAACCTGAGAAACTACGTAAGCCCATCAGTCTCCCTCACACAGGTATAGATTCCCACACTCTGTCCCTGAAGGACGGGCCTTCACAGTCTGCCCCCTCAATTCGGCGCGTCCTGTAACTTCAGTCTGCCCCTCAATTCAGCGCGTCCTGTAACTTCAGTCTGCCCCTCAATTCAGCGCGTCCTGTAACTTCAGTCTGCCTTCGGTCGGGGCGAACATCACCAAAGCATGTTGCCGACTCGAATCAGGTTTCAGTACCGTCTGTCGCAACGCTGAAGAACACCACTCGTTGTTTGTCTGTCCCCCACACGAGTTTGTCACACCATCCACAAACATTCGTGGATATGATTCGCATCCTTCTGGCAAGTCATTCGCAATAACACGGATCATAAATGGCAGCTGCCCGAGCCTAAGGCCGCTGCAGGGCCACCGATGTTTACACTTTTGGCCAGTCTCAAGTCGCGCCTCTCACACGTTCCCTTCCGTTAAAGGAACAGTAAATCTCGAAGCACAGAAGTGATCCTCCTTAATGGAATATATTCCCAGTTCGTTTTTCCTCTCTTTCATACCAACCATCTAGCTTCTAATCTCATCTACGAATGGCTCCAGTACCGCTTAGTTTCACCTGACGAAATCCGAACGGACCAAACGTAAGTGATGAAGGTTGGGAGGAGCGTGGGCATCTTCTGGACATGTGTAGGAGGTGTTTCATCAACCCCATGCGCTTTACACAGACCAAGATCCTTTACCAACCTACTTTTGCCCTGCCGGACAACATTACTGATTTCCACGGTCACCTTCTCAATCCCATCTCATTCGTGCTGGAGGGTAACAACGTGTTCTCTCCGCAGAAAAAAAAAAAAAATCTGAAACTTTGCTTCAGCTCGTGGCAAAAGTTCCACCCCTTTCTCATGAACAAGGCTTACCCCTGGATCCTTCAACCCGATAATCTGCTCTTTAAAAAGAATCATTTGCTACGACTCAATCTAAGGAATGATATCACATTTCTGTCTGCCTTAAATGTGCTAATTCTTTCAAAAAATCTACAAAGGAATAGAAGGGCATTTCAACAGACCGCTGGGTCCCTTAAAAAGATATCTGTGGTAACGAAGATACCAGAAACTCAAGAGATTCGTGTGGTAAAAGTTGGAAAGCAAACAGATAATTCAGAGATAAAAAAACCTGCAGACTGTCTCTGTTCTTTCCTGATTTTACTGTATTACATTTCTTCTCTTATGCCCGTTCAAACGCAGCCTAGCCTTTACCACACCTAAATGTTCGACAGGTCAGAAGCTCTTCGTCCCTTTTCTGTGACTGTGGAATTCCATTCCTCAGTCTGTGTACATAGAGAATCCCTATAGCCCTGTATGGCTGCATCTTCCTCGAGGGAGGTCTTGTATCTTCTCTAATTCTACTCTTTTGTCTCCAATAACTAAGTAAAACATTACAATCTACGAGATCCCTTTTCCCTATAGGAATATATCTGATATTCTAAACTTCAGAATATGACTGATACTGATTCATGAATTCATTAACTTATTCCTTTCCAATGTATGTGTGTGTGTGTGTGTGTGTGTGTGTGTGTGTGTGTGTGTGTGTGTGTGTGCAATCAATTACCTACTTGTGCGAGGAGGGAGTTCTACATTCAAAGGGCCTTAAGTCTTGAACTCCATCATAATACAACTTCTTAAACTTCTATATGCTGTCTACATTCACCGTTTCATTATTCACGTTTCCTCAGTTCATTCACTACATTTCTACCTCTTTATATCCAAGAAGTTTCTTATTCATATTACTGCCTCAAGTGGTTGTTCTGCCTTTACATGTTCTGAATAACTGTTCACAACTGACGTCATCAAACTGGTTCAAAAACTTAAAGGTTGCGATGAAGTCACACCTCACCCTTCTCTTTTCCAAGGTAGGCAAAATTTCTCTGCAACTCAGCTATCTTTAAGTCTGGGACTGTTGCCGCCCTACTCTGGGCCTTCTCTACGAGATCTTTCATCTTCTTTAACCAACTGTTGTGACCACACCTCCAGTCACAACAACATTTCAAGTGTCTCGTCAAGCGCATCTGCACATTTTCTTTTCGTCTATGGCGTCTTAGTTTCGTCTCTTCCTTGTGTATAAACAAACAGTTCTACGTCTTCTATGACATTCTTGCATCTCCCCTGACGATGTGATCATTACACGAAAGTGCACTTGGGAAATCATCGCGTTTCATTTTCCTAGTGAACCACATCCCTGTCTACGTTTAAACCTTCCCCCTTGTAAGCACACTTAAAAAGGTATCCCACGTTCCCACACCTTCATTTCAAATCTCAATAAAACCTCCCACAGCAACCCTATATCATGGTTGCGCAGCTCCATTTCCCAATTCACGTTCCCATACAAATCACTTGAATCCATGTATTATTTTCCATGATTATAGCCCCCCTTTCAGCTCTTCTTGTGTCCTCGTTTACCACATGGTAAAACTCAGATATTACATCATCACTTTCTCCAACTGGTGTCTCGTATATGACATTTCCCAACGTCCATGCAATTACATACGACGGTGACATCTAGCAATGATGATGTCATCTGCCCCTCGAAATTCCAGTGTGCTAAGCAGTACTCATTCACACAGGAAAGATTCTTAATTCTCCTTGACTCCCTATCTCCATGAGAATCTTAATTCTCCAGGTCCATTTCTTTATAAATGCACTTTCCTGTATAGAATCTTACGAACTTGTCTCTCCATGACCCTTTGTCTCAAAGAGAATCCTAATTCTCAATAACTTTCCATGAGAACCTCAATTCTCCATGATTCTCTGTCTGCATGGAAGTCTTAATTCTACAAGTCCATCTATTCATACCTGAAACCCCTCATCATTAGGACTTTACAAGGCCTGAGGAATGAGGGGTTTCACTGCTTCATGAACCCCTCCTGACTGCGTGCGCCTTCACTGCTACCTTGGTATCTTTGTTCTGGTTCATGAAAACTTCTCTGGAGACTTACAAAATGATGCGACATAATGCAATTACTCTCAACATATAGTACTATCTGAATTGGCTATCTTCCAATATTTCCTGAAACCTATGGCTGTCCTTTTATCCTCTCTTACAATCGTGTATCATCATCATTCCACAAAAAGGGCTGGTCACGTCTTACATCTCTGGCACGAAATTTATCTCCACTTTTTCGGACTTCATCGGGGTTTATTGTCCCTAATTCGATCCTCAAACTACACCTCTTTCCTATCTAATACCAGTCCAATCTGCATCTGTATTATTTGCGATGTGAAATTCCCATCACTTAACATTATCGACGTCTCCAAAAGGTCCTGGCAGAGGGCCGTTCTACCCTAAAGCTTCTGTTGATGTCTTCGTGTTTTTGTCCTTTTTTTTTTACTAAATTCTTTTATTTTCTTTCTTCTCAGCTACTCTATTACTCCTTGACTGCAAGTTTTCCGAAGCCTGTTTTGGTACCTCCTGGAATCATAACCCGTTGGATCCTCCTGGTGACGTAAGCCGTTGGTCCCTCCTGGTAAAGTAAACCGTTGTTACCTCCTAGTATCGTAACCCGTTGGTTCCTCCTGGTGTCGTAACCCACTGGTCCCTCCAGGTAACATAACCCGTTGGTAACGTGACCCCGTCACTAACTATAACCATTACTGGTCATTCCCTAAAGTCTTAACTTTGTCCATCAATTATCTCTGTTTCCCTCATAAAACCACTTCGCACGTCTTCATCCTTCTTAACTGGAATATGGACTTCTTTAATTGCAACAAACATGATAGATATATGTCTAAAAATTGCTTCGTCAATGTTCTTTGGTGATACTTCACTTGTCAGGTAATTCCTACATCCCCCAGGTTTTATCTAAATATCTCCAATTCTAGAGACTTATACTGATCCTGAACAAAAAATAATTTTCTTAAACTTTCCATCTAACAAACCATACACTTCTCACGTTATTCCGTCTCTTAACAGTCCTTAATACTACAGCTTCATTTAATAATTTCCCCGTGTATCTCAATTTCAATGTCCCTAGGTCCGTATTCCACTGCATTTAGTCAATACCCTGTTTCTGCTCACCAGGTCCTGTATTTGCTCCTGTTTCCCACCCTCTATTTTCATCAGCTTCTGATCTCCGTGTTACGGGCATTTCCTTTTGTCGTTCTACTTCAAGGGTATCCAGAGAAGGGAACTCTGACCTTTTCCTCCGACGATTTTCCATCATTGTGCCTTGTTCCCTCTATCCATATTCCAAATCCCTTCATTTGATTTGCTTTAATTACCTTGCCCTTTCATCATATTTCTCACCGACTGATTTCTAACGGTATCCCTGGCAAATCTATAGTGCAAAACATTGCTCAACCTGTGAGCGACAGCGCAAAAGGACGACAAAACTGGTTCACTGCATAAGCATCATTACATACGCTACACATATTTCATCTGTCAAGTTTTACCGACTGGATGCTAAAAGTGGATACAATCTTAGAATTTCATATTTCCCTAATTTACCGGGATTTTGATATGATGAAACTTTTCATGGTCTTTGATTTGGTCCCTCAGTATTGCAAAATTTCCTCATCCAACTGTTGTTGCTACTGACTCTGCTTATCTACAAGGGCAACAATTTCCCCATCCTAAAGGTTCCAACATGATTTACCTTTTTTTTTCTCTCTAATTTCTGCTCCATTCTCTGCAAAACCCCTCACAATCCCATTCATCCATCCCTCCACATAGAAGACCTCAGTCAAAACTGAAAGGTTGTGGTGACTGCCTAACTCTACGATTTTACAATCTAGCCTAGCTTAGCCGTAGGTTATACTCGCAGTTTTTCTTTAGTTTCAGCCTAAAGGTGATGAATACCCTCACCCAATATTTCAAAATACACCCGTTTACTTCCTTTTGCTTATACATATTCATTACCAAGCTCATAAAGAAAAAAAAAATAATCTAACCTACAGAATCTAGAGAGAGAAATTCTTAATGTAGTTAGGCTAACGCGTCAGTCAGCAGAGATGCCTAGGAGTAATACTTACTTATTTTTTCCATTCACTGTTAAGCTTCTCTGTAGATTTTATATTTCATACACTTCTTTAATAATCTAATAACATATAATCACATTATCTCACTGTTAATTATCATATTTCTTACGAAATATTCAACAAAAATTTCAACATAGGGTATTTGGCATCTCTATCAGCATGGCGGTTCGACTCCCTGTTCCCTCACACCCACACTCTTATTACGCTTCATTCTGCCAAAGCGTGATCATACATTTGAGAAATACTGCATTCAGAAGCCCATTCTGGTATCTCCTCCCATCCCTTACTTGTACAATAAACCTGAAGAACCTGTAGTCTATCTGAACCCTTGGCCTGAGTGTGGTTTGGATGATGCTGCTGCTGCTGCTGCTACGTGTGTGTGTGTGTGTGTGTGTGTGTGTGTGTGTGTGATTACTACTCATGATTACCATTTGTGTGTTACGGGGACAGAGAGTTTTATATTCGTGTTGCCCCGTCTCTTAACCTTGTATAAAATACCATGTCTTTACTCCTAAGTACACACACACACACACACACACACCCTAACCTATGCCAAGTATCTATTTCTTCTCGACCAGCCCCCAAAGGGATGATGAACAGCAGGGTGAACCATGAGCTCGGCTGCGGCAAATGTGCATGCATGACGGTCGATAACGTGTGTGTGTGTGTGTGTGTTATTGAAAATTTTTCTATTCCACCAATAAGGGTTAAAATAATACCACAATCATAATCGATAGCCAACAAGCACATATGTCAGGTACATTATGGTGCATTTTCCTCCATTAATCATCCTAAACTTAGATAATTCAATCACTCTTATCCCGCAGGACACGTACGTTACTCGGTGATAATCTGTCTCAGGGAGACCGGAGGGCAGCACCGCATGCCCCACGAGAAAAGGCCTCGACAGAAACTCCTGACGAAGACATCGGAACCCATTCGCCTGATTCTAAAGAACGGGTGATAACTCTGCTGCCTTCATCGCACGCAGTCACCACTTCTGCTCACCGACTGTGACCCAGTAAACCTCCAAATTATGTCCTATCTATAAGATTCTATCATTATTATTATTATTATTATTATTATTATTATCATTATTATTATCATCATCATTGTCATTATTATCATTACTATTATCTTTATTATTATTATTTACCCTAGGAACCCTTCCAGATAGGGTCCTGGCGTTAAACCCTGGACCCCTTTGCCAGGGGCTCCTGCAGCCCCAAGGTTGCTATGCACTCAGTAGCAGGAACAGGACGGATTCCTTTGAGGCGATAAGTCCCTCTGAAAAGGTCGAACTCTTATTTCGTTAATAGACAATTATAAAAACTTGTCAATGGCGACTTTTCATTTCCGGTGAGACCTTCACGCTTGCGGAGTCCGGTAACACCCACGATTCCAGGCGCACACAATAAACGCACAACACGGAAATAAGACTCCGTTTCGGGAGAAAAAAAAATTGAGGTAAAATCACTAAGCAACCAGAGTAATAAAATCTAGGGTGACCGGTATTACAATGAGTTGGGACAGGCAGTTCACAGGCGGGAACATTGAAAAGAATGACTGGAGAGAATCTGCAATAAAACGAGCCCATAAACATGAGCGTAAATGCAAGAGCCACAGCGAGGGAGCGTTGTTGAAGAAATGTCTATAAACCACGACTGAGAGACAAGTGATATCTAGATCACTAAGGTTGGGTGCTCGAAAGCAAGACACGAGTTTCCTGTGGTGCTAAACGGCATGCAGGCATATGATACGACGGAGCAGAGATCAAGAAAAAGGATTTAACCGGGTGCTAGCAAGAAGAGAGAAACTTGAACAGCCCCGGAGTATATATGTCACGAATATTCTGCTCTCAGGAAGAACACGACGAGGCAAGAAGATAATATTCCTTAAGGAGAGGAAAAGACTCTTTAAAACTTGCAGAGGCACACGAAGGATCTCTCTCGAGAGAGAGAGAGAGAGAGAGTATGGAGCATTTTGGTATTACACGAGAAACGAAAGGATACCAAATAGAGGAAAACAACAGAGAGAACCGAGATCGGCCTAATTCTGATGCATCACGGGAGAAGGTTCACCAGGGTGTCTGTGAAAGCCAGATCAGGGGAAGAAGTGGTGAGAGGATTACACAGGCTCCCTACCCGCACAGTAAAAAAAAATAAAAAATGGACGACTTGCTGAGACAGCGTAACTCTCTCAAGCAGAGGGGGTCAGAAGACTTCGACGGTGCAAGGAACATACTCAAAATAATGAACGCAAGCGGATGAGGTACTGGGATATGGACGGGAACTTGGATTCACACGATCGCATTATAGAAAATAGTCAGTACATTACACGAACAGCTAAAACTAAAATGGTTCAATCTAACATGCAGAGTGACATGGAAGAACACAGATGAGGTAGACGACATGGGCCCTCCTGATGTGTGAGGAGAAACTATATATAGACTACAGGGATTAAAATAAGACAAAGGACGATCAATATTATGGCAAACTGTGATTCAGAAAGCCTGCTTAGTTTTAGTATACTTAAAATACGGCCCCTCAACAAGATCTGAAGAACCGGACTTGAGTCTTTGACGAGAACAATGAGGGGACAATGAAAATAATTAAGGACGGATCAAAGTTAGCCATGCAGAGCAGTACAGTTGTTAACACGAATCCAATTACTGAGAAACTGACTGAGCAAACTGGGATCGATGCGGAAACGAAAATGTAACAGGGATGCAAGTTTTCGTTACACATCACAAGAATAAATGTACTTGGGTTAGAGGCGAATACACACATCATCAAGCAGTGATCATGTCTTCGCAGCGTGCTATCCTGAGAAAGTGGAAACATCACTCATGATAATCATCTCAGTTTATGTGGCCATGCTGAGCGTGATATGTATAATACGATTTAACTGCGAAAGAGTCTATGTAAGATGCGTAGGATTTCCATTAACACAATACGAAGGGAACTAGCTCGAGTCCAATTTTCTCGGAAACAGACTGGGAGGCTTAATTACAGAGATGTTAAAATTTTGTGAAGTCAATAATGCAGCCATCACACGGGTATCATCACTACGAGAAGATCGGAAGAGGCAAAACTTCTAGAAATGGTTCAACAGATGTCAGCATGCACATGAGAGCAGACATAATTTAATTTGTCACAAGCAGCATTATAGCCAAGCAACAAAAAAAATAGTACGTGGACAAAAAAAAATAATACAGTATAATAAAGAGGATCTCCTAAACTTCAAGGAAAGAGCAAACGACATTAAGGAGAGGAGAGTTAGATAACGACTTTTTTTTTTCCAGACAAACAGAAGGCCTCCGGCTCTGCAAATTGCAACAGGTTTGCGACGGAAGGCGGAATTCTCGACTGGTAGAAGCGGACGATTTGTCAAACGGACAGGATGGACTCTCTCTACTAAGGAACAGATCAATGTTAGAAGTATCTTCGCAAAATTGTCGATAGTATGAGGTCCTCAAGCCTCTGAACATGAACCACATTTATTAGTAGCCTATATAAACTATTTACCAGGACTTAGCCCATTCGTGAGTGCGCTTGTGGATGGTGCCTAACAAAAGAAAGTGGTATGAAACTGGATTGCCACAACTTGAAGCAAAGCCTCAATAAAATGCATGTCATTTTAAAGGGTAATGAAAAACCTAACCCAAACAAATGAAAAGTAATGAGGATGGATAAGGGTGTAAACACGGTGGATTCTGAATACCATTAGAGGGATAGAGACAACTAGATATGGCCTGTCAAAGGTACTTTGTAAGTATCTACCTAATCCCAAGAAAACTACGTTAGCGTTCATGAAGACGTCCCGGCCAACCCTGGTCAGCGTCAGAGGTGCTTTCCAATACATGGGGCAACGAAATGATCGAGAAGGAAGATATTCATGTCATGAGTTAGGCCCTAGGTGGAGAATATATCTCCATGACGAGCCAGACTGCTAGTGAATGTCCACCGTTAGACAAGACTAATAACAGAATTAGTGGGGGGATGAGTGAACGGAGGAAGGATATACATAATCTCTCGAACTGATCGTGTTAGAGGAAAGGGGTGTAACAAGGAACATGATAACTGATGGTTTCTCAAGGGTTGTGATGAAGTACATTTTGACTAGTTCGTCGAGAGAAAAAGAGGAAAGTCGCAACAACAGTGTGAATCTGTGGGTAGAGCATAAGGTGAAGTTCAGGGTGAAAAGGAGAAAATTACCTTTTCAGTAACTGAAAACCACACTTGAGGGAATTATATGAAAAAATACTAACAGATGGTAACATCAGGAAATTGAAAGCCGTGTATGACGGAACTGTAAGACATGGAGACTCCCGAGTGTATAACTCCCTCCCCGTACATTAGTAAACAGGTAATAAAACAATGATGTGGCCCTTGGAAAGACAGACCCAAGTCACACTCCCCTTGAAGTGTTCTATACATAAAGATACAGCAGTAGTGCTGAGTCATACCACAAGACTGAACCAACAGGAACACCTGCACGGAAAGATGTGCCGAGTCACACCTTTCACATGACGAAAGAAGTTTATGATACACATGCACCGTACACCATAAACATCTGGGACCGGTAATGGCTCATATAAATGCCATGAGAAATTTAAGCCAATGCAATTACTTCTGCAGGTTACCTTACAAATTTCACTAGACATAATCGCGATTCCTATACTGAGGAAATAACGAAAAAGAAAAGGAAATATATGGCAAATTTGTGCTCGGGCTTAACAAGAGTAATTTTTTAAAGCTAAAAAATTTTGCACAGGATTTGTAATACTGCTGAATGATATCTAAAGTACTTCCTTTCGATCTGTCTGTCTGTAGCGAGGATGGCTATGAAGACTTTCAAATTTGAGTCTTTAGCGGGAAGGGCTATGAAGACTTTCAAAGTTGAAAGTCTATAGCGGGCAAGGTTATAAAGACTCAAATTTGAGAGCCTTTAGCGGGGAGGGCTATGAAGACTCAAATTTGAGAGTTTATAGCGGGGAGGGTTATGAAGACTTTCAAATTTAAGAGTCTATAGCGGGGATGGTTATGAAGACTTTCAAATTTGAGACGCTTTAGCAGGGAGGGCTATAAAGACTTTTAAGTCTGAGGGTCTATAGCGGGAAGGGCTATGAAGACTTTCAAACTTGTGAGTCTATAGCGGGGAGAGTTATGAAGACTTTCAAATTTGAGAGCCTTTAGCGGGGAGGGTTGTGAAGATTTTTAAATTTGAGAGTCTATAGCGGGGAGGGTTATGAAGACTTTCAAATTTGAGAGTCTATAGCGGGGAGGGTTATGAAGACTTTCAAATCTGAAAGCCTTGAGCGGGGAGGGCTGTGAAGACTTTCAAATTTGAGAGTCTACAGCGAGGAGGGCTATGAAGACTTTCAAATTTGAGAGTCTATAGCGGGGAGGGTTATAAAGACTTGCAAATTTGAGAGTCTATAGCGGGAAAGGTTATGAAGACTTGCAAATTTGAGAGTCTATAGTGGGGAGGGTTATGAAGACTTTCAAATTTGAGGGTCTATAGTGGGGAGGGTTATGAAGACTTTCAAATTTGAGGGTCTAGAGCGGGGAGGGTTATGAAGACTTTCAAATTTGAGATCTATAGCGGGAAGGGTTAAGAAGACTTTCAAATTTGAGAGTCTATAGTGGGGAGGGTTATGAAGACTTGCAAATTTGAGTCTTTAGCGGGGAGGGATATGAATACTTTCAAATTTGAGAGCCTATAGCGGGGAGGGTTATAAAGGCTTGCAAATTTGACAGTCTATAGCAGAGAGGGTTATGAAGACTTGCAAATTTGAGAGTCTATAGTGGGGAGGGTTATGAAGACTTGCAAATTTGAGAGTCTATAGCGGGGAGGGTTATGAAGACTTTCAAATTTGAGATCTATAGCGGGAAGGGTTAAGAAGACTTTCAAATTTGAGAGT
>JAYMFT010370103.1:0-21739 GCA_038088735.1 Panulirus argus
TGTGTGGAACGAATGAGACCATTTTTTTTCGTCTGTTTCTGGCGTTAGTGTCACCGAAGTGAGGCAGTTCATTTGATGAAACGCGTCATGCAAACAATCTTCTAAGTAAAGCAGGGAATGATCTCGGTAATTATTTAAATTAGATGCGCCACATTATATGCATTTTTCTTTTTTAAATCACATTATGGAAAAGTTGGAAAAATCGAAGACCAGACAAGTCATTAATGGGAAAAAATACAAATAATGAACCGAGTTTACAATATAAAATTTGACTTCAGTCCAGGCAGGGCGGTCACGCTGAACTGCCTGGAGAGCACCAGGCTAAAAGCGTCAAGGCCCATCAACCTTACCCTTCCCCCTTCTCCAATAAGGGGGCTTCACCCTCGGGCCCCTCTTACCCTAACCTACAGCTTTACCTTGCCTTACCTTACGTGAACGATGCGACGGCTTGGGAAGTCATCTACCCCAAGAACTTGGCAAAGGGCACAGCTACGTGGTACAACCTATTGATCTGTAAGGAAGTCAGCTTCACAGAATGAAGCGTTGTTGAGATATTCTCGGAAACAACAGAAAAGGACACAAGAGAAGAACAAGCCGAAGAAGAAATTGGCAGGTTTGACAAATTCTTGTTTACCTTCACGAAGGTTTTTTAGCCATTTTTCGGAGGTTTGTTGGGTTAAGCAACAGCCAAACTTGGAATGTTTGGTACCTGTTGCAGATCAAATGTTGGCGCATGCTGAGACTTTTGCTTGCATGTTTCTTCTACGTGCCTTTGGCCAGGCCTACAGACGAACTTTACAAAAATGTACGAGAATTATGGTGTACTGATCCCTGGGTGTGATCCTTCCATCAACCAGAGTAATGGTGACGGTGGCGCTGGTGGCAAAATGTCACGAATTAGGCAACCACCACCGACACACACGCCTCTCTTGAGGACAGGCGGCTTAGTGGAGCGGCCAGGAGGCGACAAGCTGCCAAATTTCATATCTCGACGGCTATTTATATACATATAAGAAAATGTGTGATGATTATGCACCTCAATATGCGCACTCTCCCAGAAATCCAGACGATAATCATCAATACGTCTCCCTGTGCACCAGGAAGAAAACTGAAATTGTGTGACAACTGATTACGACAGCCGATTCAGGGGTGGGCCGGCGTCAACAGAAGACGAGCATGAGGGATGCAATGGCGTTAGGATCCAACCCCAAAACCAAACCCGGACAACTGGTGCCCCATGAGGGTTTCTCGGCGAATTAGATTTGTTTTTCTTTGCTCTGAGGATCGCATTTTACTACAGCGCGTCGCTCCTGTGTGGGGACCACCCCCCACCGCCAGAGGGCAGTCCACAGCGGATGATGCATCACCGGTGGCAGGACCTTCGTGCACTGACTCGCTAATCTAGCCCAAGACCAAGTGGGCATCGAGGAGCAAGGTAATCACAGGAATACCATGGACAGGCATACACAAAACTTTTTCGAGAGAGAAAATTAATAATAACTATGTATGTTAGGAGTACATGAGCATCCACACTGCACAGCATTCATAAATACAGGACTGCAGCAGCAATTTAGTGTTAAACTAAGCGATTTGCTTGTAGACTAAGATGCGGGGATAAAAGGTAGCCCCCGGCACCAGTGTAATATATACCACTATATATATATATATATATATATATATATATATATATATATATATATTCAAAGAGTCCTCCTTATATATTTCTACCCGTCATTTACCTTGAGTTGTGTTTCGCCTCATCACTTCCATTTTACATTTGTACAAGTTCTCACGATTCTGTGTGAGATAATTTCCGAGAACCATTCTTTTTTCTTTCCTCTCCCCGAAAGCTCCCTGGCTCAGTCTGCTGTCCCCAGCCAGCCTCTTTCTGCTGACAAAGGTCTTGGTGACAGCTGAGCCAACATTCTCCAGGTATACGAGGTGAGGTAGACTCTTGTATAAGATTTGAGATGCAGGTTTATGGAGGGTGATACCTATGTGCATACGAGAGATAGACAGATAGATAGATAGATAGATAGATAGACAGATAGATAGATAGATAGATAGAGAGAGAGAGAGAGAGAGAAATTTCTCTCTAGAGATGTGACACTTTTTTAGTAACCATGTGTACTTGTATGTGCATCTGTATCAACGTTACACAGTTTTTCTCGAGAATATGAACAACATCTCATCAGACACAAAACATCGTGTCTTCAGTACAGACCTTTTGTCGTGGGCTTCGAACTTTGTGTCTTCCTGTAAGCCTGTGAGTCAATAAGAGAATTGAAACTGAATTGAATTATGTTGGTGAATCTCCGAAAAAGGTTGAGGAATATCATTCTCCAATGTCATCTTGTATCTTAAAAACGTCTCTTGACGGGAGGCCTCTTCATGCAGAGACTACAGGAAGACTGAGGCATCGAAATTTATAAAAGAAATAAAAGAATGGAATGAAAAATAAAAGACTAGATCTGCATAAGAATCGGATCCATAATAGTAAGACTTCCAGGTTGGGTTCCAAGGAAAACACGGGCGTTCTACATAAATACATTTATTTCCAAAAAGAACACAATATTTCCCCCTTGTGTGCTAGCGCTGACACACTCCTGGATCATTTCTGAAACAAGTAAAAATATACGGAGTTAGGAACAGACCAAATATATATTGCGCTACCTCTGCCAAAATCCAGTATATCACAGAAAGAGTATCATGAACACAGCAGTGCAGGGAATGGTCACAGGGGATGCGGAGAAAGACGCGGCGGCGGCAACACCATCCTCGGCAGCAGCAGCAGCAGCAGCGGAAGCGCGCTACCCGGCCGCCCGGCCACCTACAGATGGGGAGGTGTTCGGCTCGTGTCTTCGTGATGGGTCAACACACACAGCGTTACTAGCGGCCAGCCTCTCACTACTCTGTACCCACACACTACTAACATTTATCATCCACTTAACTACCCACACTATCCACATCACTCTCAGATGCACTGTACTTGAGGAAAGGGTCCCACTCCACGGAAGAAGAGTTGGAGTTGGAGGCCGCCGCCCATGCAGGAGGGCGTGAGTGGGTGGAGGGTGGTGGAGGGTGGTGGTGAGGGCCTTGGCTACTCAGGGTAGTAGTAGTTGGGTCACGGGCATGCTCCGGTGTAACGTGTTCGCCAGTAAGGTCTAGGACGCTCATAAAGATTAGTAGCGGGCAGCTGCAGGTGGGCAGAGGAGCGGCCTGTGGGAGTGTTAGTGGGACGACTGCCTCTGGCCACCTGACGGCAGAGGTGGAGGCACTGAGGGGCTTGTGTACGACTGGAGGTATGTTAGTGGCATCTCCGCCCGTGTGACATGAGTCCCCACAATGGCTATATTCCTGCTGGCGGGTGAGAGAGCGGGCGCCCGCTAGGGGCGGCCAGCAGTCAGAGGGTAGAGGGACTTCCTCACCTTCGTGTCGAGAGGTGTTCCCTACAGGCGGCCATAATGCCTTGGACAGCACAGGATGGTGACTCTCGGTGGGGGTTACGGGACTGTGTTCCACCCCGGGTGCCCAGAACTCAGAGGTTAGTTCAGAGGTTTGGGCGTAGAGGTAATGGTAGGGAGTTATTTCCATGGTGGGTGTCCAGAAGTCTGTGGTTAGCGCAGGGTTGGTCTGAAACAAGCATGGTTTGGTCGAGGGAGAGGAGGGTGTTACTGTGGTTGGTGCGTGGCAGGCAGGGGGCTGCGGGCGGTGGCTGGACCCCAGGCACACCACGGGCGTCCAGTAAGGGTCACTGTCAGACCCCGGGGAGGAGGTCGGGCCAAGGGAGCGGTGAGAGGAGGTGTCTGTACGAGGCTCCTCACCCAGGCTAATCTGTGAGTCGGCACTACCTGGTGTAGAGCGTGCACAGGTACGGCAAACACGGGGGGGAAGCACACGGTGAGGAATGTCATGGGAGTTAGAGGGGCAATGGTGGGGGCAAGCAGGACCAACAGCGGCAATGACCGCCCTGCTGAAGTACAGGCAAGGTTGTCCAGCGGGAGTTTGGGGTTTGGGAGGGAGGTTGCTGCAGGTAAGGGCGGGGAGACTCCAGCGTGTGAGTGGCACTAGACAACTTACTCTGGGCGGCCAGGAGCGCCGGTCACTGATGGCTCTGGGGTGTGGGCTGGACTGGCGCCAGTGGCTGGCATCTTCGGGCGGCCGACCACGCATCTGGGGAACGCCCATGCAGTATGTGCACCCTAACGCCTCCAAACCTTCTTCGGCCTCCCGATGGAGAACCTTCTCTTGCTGTTTCCGCTTAAGCTGCTTCACAGACACGGGTTTACGGGAGGGTACCGTGGGGGAAGCATCGCCTATGTGAAGCGGGGTATCTACGGGGAGGTCTGCGTCACCTCTCAAGTGTCTGTGACTGGGGACGACGCATGAGTAGTTACCGTGGTTGGGCACAGTGAAGTGAGGGAAGCCGTGTGGCAGCCAACTGCCAGCAGGTGGGGTGTCGTCAGCGTACAGGGGAGGCGCCGGCAACGGCGGCAGGGCACCAGGTTCCGCTGGTTCCCTCTCCTCTGCCAGACGAAAACTTAGGCCTGGGGCTACGAATGGCTTATTGGTCTCACCCTCTCCTGGGGCATTACTAGGAACACCCACCACGTAAGGGTACGTTTCTTTCCCATTAGTAAAGCGTTCTACAGGTGAGTGGACGTGCGTCGAAGACGTAGGCGGCGAATACGTTGCTTTTTGGGAAGTTGTGCGGGGACTGGGTTGGGGTGTGGGCTGTGGTTGCGACAATGTGGCGGCCGCAGAGCGGCCATGACCTTCTGAACTGGAGGACAGACACTGGTTCAGGAGACCGGCGTCCAAGTTCTGGGGTACATATGACCTCCGCTGTACCCACCGTGGGGGAGGCATGGGCGGCGGACCTGACGTGTCGCACGCACGGTTGTGAACAGATCTGTAAGTGTCATGAGAGGGGTCTTGAGGCTGTTGAGGATGAACGCCCCGAACAAGGGCCGTTACAGCAGCCGGGTCTTCGTCTGACGTGTTGACACAGAGGGCAGGGGCGGCGTAATATTCTCCCGAACTACAGGAGAAGGCGTCAGGACCCTCACTGTCGCTGGTGGGTATGGCTGAGACAGGGGCTACCCGACCACTCTGCACGTTGTACACTCCCGCACTGCTGTCGTCGTCCACGCCTATGGAACATCGCCTCCCTTGGTAGGGGAGATCAGCTTGCAGCTGGGTGGAGTCCACCAACTCGCTACTGTCTTGGGACATGGCGGGGCTCTGGTCCCCCCTCTTCCTCGACCGAGATTCCATCTTTGGTCCCAGATATTTACTGGCTTTTCTTAAACTGCTTTTGAACGCAGTTAAGAACGTTTTCTCCAGGCCCTTGCTGGACTGATGAGGCGAACTGACCGAGGCGCCGCAACTGGACCCTCTCGACCAGCTCGACTCGCACTCACTTTCCTCCGCTAGGTACTCTGGTAGCCCTCCTGGCGGTCCAGTCATCACGTCTTCATCGTTCAACTTATCGTCATGATCGTCCTCATACATAATCATCAGAGCTCCCTGACCCTCGAAATTTTTAAAGTCTTCTAACCCTTCGAAGTCAACGGCTGCCATGCCATCCTCCTCGTGCCAGATGTATCCGAGGAGCAGATGGTCCTCCCCGCCACAGAGCATGACACCGTTGGCGTCCTCTCCCCCAGTCACCAGCTGTCCTACGTCAGCTGGGCGCGGGTCACCTGGTCGGGCGGTGTCCGGACACTCCTCTGGTTCGTCACTGCCCGGAGGTATAGTGCTGACAGTCTCTTTGGCAGCCACCACGCTGGTTACTTGTGCCTCTTCACGACCAACGGACACAACCTCCTCCACCACTGTCCCCAAATGTACATTTAAGTTACTCAGGTCCAGCTGCTCTTCGCAAACACACGAGTTTTCTTTGACTCGACTCGCTCTTCTCCTATCTTCACGGGACTTGTTCAAATTGTAATTTTTCGATCGCTTTTCATCCAGAGACCGACACTTGCGGTCTCCAGGTTTCAGCTTTATCTTCGTCTTCACGAAGAGGAAATCTGCGGAGTCACTGGAGGAGGCAGCCTCCGACTCACTGTCAGACTCGCTGGTGGAGTCTTCGTACTCTTGCACCTCCAGGCGAGTCATGAGGCTGAGATGTTTGGTCTTGGCCGATGACACGGCCGGGAACACCCGAGGCAATGAGGAAATCTGGAGAGACTCAGGGTATTCCGACGGAACTGTGGAAGTCTTCTCTCCATTTTTAGGAGTAGAATCTTCCTCGCTGTTCTGGCCCAGTTCTCTCTCAAATTTCCTGAGTTTTTCCTCAAGCCGGCGCATATCCGCATCCACTGTGTCGAAGTCTTCGTCACTCTCATAACCCGTGGGCTCTTCCTCAGTGTCGGGTAGATTGACAGCAAGCAGGGCCCGCCACTGGGCCTCATCCTCGTCCTTGTCGAGGGGCAGGAGGTCTCGCTGCCCCGCTGGGCCGCCACCGGAGGTCCACCACGTTTCAGAACCCGTCGACGACGCTGACGCAGACGCCAGCATGTCGGGGTCCGTTATGTGACCGCCCGAAGAAGTGGAGCCATCTTCAGGCATGTCGCTCCCTCTCCTCCCGGTCATTACCGGCTGCTGGGTCGAGTCTTGGCACACGGGTTCCGACACAGACCCTGAGATGCTCACGGCGGGATTACTGATGATACCAGCAGACCGAGCACTGCACATGTCGACTGACGACGTGTGAGAGGTGCCTGAAGAATGTGTGTCTGACGCTGTCATAGAAAGAGTCCCAGTCATTGCTTCTTCCTGGGGCGTGGCACCGACCAGGGCAACAGGCTGTGCCAATGATGGGGAGCTGCGGTGGGTGTCGAGGTGGTGTTCCCCTCGAGTCACTTCTCCCACTAATTCAGCGTCATCTTTACCGACGTCCATACTGTCACTGGCGTCAACGAACTCCTCCTCGGCCTCCCCCTCGTCCTCGGGAGGAAGGTGAGTGTGTGTATCACAAGGGGTGTCAACACGGACCACGGTGGCAACGCTGGCCGAGCTCTGGCTGAACCCATGGCTGGGTTCCGGCGTCACCACTTCCAGGGCTTGTTCGTACTCTTCTACCGATTCCTCCCTCATTGTGACAGTGCCGTGTTCACCACACTCGGCTGGCGAGGACTCTGCAGTGTCCTCAACCACTGATGGTGACTCTGCAGTGTCCTCAATCACTGGTGGTGACTCTACAGTGCCCTGAACCAATACACACAATGGCTGCTGCATTTCATCACCACAAGAGTCGACTCGTCGCTCATCATGTGATCCTATTCTTAAAGTGATGGCTCCCTCGAGCAGTGATTCCGCCGTATTAACAGTACACTTTTCGTCTAAGGTTTGAATCCACTGCGGGAAACTGAATGACTCTAATGAAGGGCGAGTTGCATCATCTACATTCTGGCCTCTCAGGCCACCTTCCACTTCAGAAAGGCTACAACCTGACTTTTCCATCTCATCAAACTCTTCTTGGCCGTGGGCTGGGATATTCTCTGATACTTCCCTAAGGGCTTCTATACCCACGTCCGGGCCTGACTCTTGACTCTGAAGTAGAGAGGTTCTCCCTGAAGAGTCAGTGACGTTGGATGGCTCCTCTGCTGCCGATGGGTCCAGCTGGTGAGGTGGCGTCTCCAGGAATAAGCCGACGGTTGGGACTAGCACTGCCGACACATCCTCACCTTCTTCCTTCTCCGACACCTTACATTCCTCATGTTGATGCCGTTCCTGCTGCTGGCCGGAGCTCAGTATTCCCAGGTTGCACTGGTGCTGATGTATATCCTGTCTCGCTTGTCCAGGGAGGCTCTCCCTACGGGCCGCAAGCTCCTCACCTTGTATAACTGATGTATGGGATTTCTTCACATCGGAGCCGTCAGCCTCCGGCTGCACAGCGGGGTCCGTGAGGCCCGCCACCACCCGTGGCACAGTATCACTGACAGCGTCAGGTAAGACCTTCGTCCCGGTGCTGTCCTGACTTCTGCCGCTAGTGTGTGGCGGCGGCGGAGGCATGTGCCCGTGGTTTTTCTTTAAATGGCCACTACTCGCGTCTTCTCCGCTGTTCCTTACACCACCAGAACAAACGTCATCCACTAAAATATCACCTTTCAAATGTATTTCCTCTGCTTCCTTGTCCTTTATATTTCCCAGTATAACCGCATCATCGACCGCATCATGCGGTATGACGGTTCGGGATTTTACGGCATCATCTTTTACCGACACGTCGTTCAAGAGTTCAGACAACGTCTTATTCACACTAACGCAATGAGTCGGCTCATCGCTGGCGGGCCTTCCCACTCCGCTTGAATGCGATGTCGCAGCACCGCTCTGTGACGCTTCTGAGCCTTCTGAAGAACCATGGGTTCCACCCTCTGGCAGGAGAGATGCCGGAGGAACCTGGAAGGTGTTGCCATCTACTTGGTTGACCGTGCACGAGTCTATGGTCAGTTTGATCTTATTTTCCAGCACGGTGTCGAGCGGAAGGATGGGCGGTCGAAAGACAAGCGGCGAAGACGTTGTATCATTCTCGGGGTTGCTGGCGACCGGCGCGTCTCTAGCGCTTCTACCAAATGCATCGAACGCCAGCGTGTGCAAAACAGCTCCCTCGGCTGCGTCAGTCGTCCTGGAGCCGATGCGTGATGTAGACTTCGACCTGGAGGAGCTGTTTCCATGGGCGGGGCCTGGGGTGAGGAGCTGTACATGGTCTACGGAGGAGAGTCTCTGCCTGGGTAACCTAGAAGGCGAGTGTTCACCATCCCTCTGCCAGCTGATCTTGGTGCCGCAGATGATGTCCAAGGGAAAGCGCGTGGATCGCGGTCGCGTTTCTCCGCCAGTCTGAGAGGTGACGAACGCCGCCTGTCCGTTTGCTTCCGATCCTCGAGCTACTCCGCAAGACTCCTGCCCCACGACCACACCCTCCTCCCCGTCCCCAGTGTTCCCCTGTCTCTCTCGAAGTTCAATGCCAGCCAACAAGCCCCCGAGGGCCTTATCCCTCATCGTAACATCATCTTCACCACTCAAACTACCAGTTCTTTCCTGCGCTACACTACCACTTAAACAAGATGACAGGTTCCTTACTAGATCAGGTTCTTCGACCCTTTCCGTGTTCTCAGAGATTCTGTCCAGGTCCCGCCGCGGGTCATCGCGAATATAAATACCTTTCTCTTCCTTGGATAGGATTTCTCTTATCCCGTCAAGACCTGGCGAACACGAATCGACTGCGCTGTCAAATGCGCCAGATGATGGAAAAGTACCTGAGCCAGGAGTATCTTCTTGAATATGGGAGGGCACGGATGGCAAAGTTGTGTGTGGACATGTTAAGTCCAGGTCCCTTGATAGTGGCACCTTGCCGGTGGACGATGCAAACGATGGCTGTGTGTCACTTGTGCTGGACTTGGGAGGACACTGCCCTGTGGTCATCTTGGTTACGTCAAGAGCCTGTGTCGCAGACTCTCTCTGACTATGACGAACATCGTTTGTGGCAGACATGGCTCTTGAAAGTCCTCCTTGACTAAGACAAACATCGTTTGCTGCAGTCATAGCTTTTGAAGGTCCTGCTTGACTAAGACATACTTCATTTGTAGCAGTCATAGCTTCTGAAGGCTCTTCTTGACTAACACCAACATCGCTGGTGGCTGTCACCATCTGGAGGGGCTGTACTTGATTATGAATACCATCGTCTGTGGTAGCCACTTTCTGGGAAGGTCCTTTCTGAATGAGAAGACTTGCTTTTATGGGCGTTCCTGCTTGCGAGGGTCCTTCTTTCAGGGCATTCCCGGCCTGCGAAGGCTCTCTTTGTCTGGGATAATCTTTGTTTGCGGCCTTCGCTATCTGGGGAGGCCCTCTCTGACTATGATAATCTTTGTTTGTGACTGTCTCTGATTGTTGTCTAAGGTGAGGTTCTGCTGCAGCACCCACTGCCTGTGAAGGTCCTGTTTGACCACAGTAAGGTTCCAACCTGACAGCCACCACCTGCAAAGACCCTTCTTCATCTCGACTAAATTCTAATGAGGTAGTCACTCTTTTTGAAGGCCCTCCTTGACTACTACAGGGTTCTGCTAATGCAGTAGCTGCTTGTGGCTTGGCTTTCTGACTAGGATAAAATTCTGGAGACTTAGTCACTACTTGTGAAGGTCCTTTTGGACTTCCAGGTCCTGCCGTGGCAGTCACTGCTTGTGAAGGCCCTCTCTGACTACAAGATACTACTGACGTAGGCAATGCTTGTGAAGGTCCTCTTTGACTGCAAGGTCCTACCGTGTCAGTCACTGCTTGTGGAGGTTCTTTCTGACTACAAGGTTCTACCGTGGTAGTGACTGCTTGTGGCGGTGCCGTATGATTATGACAAGTCTCTGCTGATCCTACCAATATCTGGGGCGTTTCCTTTTCGAGAGGCATAGTTCTGGCACACATTACCACACAGGGATCTTTTCTATCGAGAACAGACTCTGCCATAGCAGTCGCCACCTGTGTGGGACCTTTCTCTTTACAAAAGGGTTTTGCAGTGACATTAAGTGCCTGTGAGGGACAAGGATCTGCTTTGACAGTTACGGCCAGAAGAGGTTCTTTAGGACGGTGAGAAAGTTTGGGTGTGGAAGCTACTGCCTGTGAGGGAACCTTCTGAAACGACGAAGGTTCTGCAGCGGTAGTCGCCGTCTGCGATTCCTTCTGACTATGGCAAGCTTCTTCTGTGGCAAGTTTATAAAAAGGTTCTGCAAGGGGAGCCACCTCCTGTGCGGCCTCTTTCCGATCAAAACATGATTCTTCCACAGCTGGGGCTTCCTGAGAAGTCCCATCTTTATTATGACTTAGCTCTGCTTTGTCAGTCAAAAGCCATTTTGGGGTTGGACACAACTGCGTGTTGTCTGCCTGAGCGAGCCCGGCTGGCAGCGAATATTTTTTTGGCAAAGTTTTTGGCATGTTTGTCCCGTTGTGGGCAGAGCCTGACTCTCTGATCCCAGTCATGATGGCTTCCAATTTCGAGGAGCTACGTACAGGAGGCTGAGGGACGGGAGCGTGTGATGGGACTGAGCACTGTGCAGCAGAGGACTTCATTATCCTCAGCCAGACCGGAAGATCCCGAGGAGTTCCGGCTCCCGTCGTGGTGACTCTGCGGTCCTCGAGGGCGACTGTAGACGCCCCCTCACGGGCACCTTTTTCAACAGGTTGTCTACATCGATCCGGTGAATCTGCCGACCCCATCAGGGGTACCAAGGGAGACACATCTGGAGGCAGTATTGGAGCAGCAAAACGTGAGTCATCCGGTGGCGGCGGCGGGTGAGAGACGGTGAGTGAGGTGTCTGCTGATGTCATCTGTGAGGTAGCTGGCCTGCTTCTGCGGGTGGTGAGGTCGACGGCAGCGGTGCCGGAGCGAACATCCTCACCGCCAGTGATCATATCACCGGTGCTCCCACCGCGACTTCCTGAGGCTTCTACAAGCGAATCTAAGAGGTGGTTCTGTCTCCCAACAACCGGCTGTAAAGGCTGAAACTTGGCTCTGCACGTCTCCGGACGTGGGGCCCCTGCCTGGGGTGGCTCAGAACCTGCATGCAGCGACGGGGGACTTCGTCCGATACCATAGAGTGAACACGGTGCCATGGCGTCTGGCCCTGCACACGCACCCGCTACTCCCTCCTCCTCCTCCTCTCTCGCGTTAGGCAATGCTTGGTGGAGTAATTGGCCGGTGCGGCCGCCCGTATACGGTCTGGGCGTGACTGTGCCACGTCCACAACGGCTTGTAGTGCGTAGGGGTGGTCCTGGGATGGTCCAGGGCAGCGCCGTGGATGCATGTTCGGAGGAATGATTGGCACTTTCTCTACTGGCTTCACGACTACGAGCGAAGGTATGACACCACTGGTAGAAGGAGGGTGCGGGAGGTCGTGGCGGAGCTGCCCCCATAGCTGGTGGTTCGGGCAGATCACCACCACCACCACCACCGTCGCTCGCACCAACACTGCCGCTCAGGCATCCATCACCAGCAGACACCGCCATATTATCACGGGATGTGCTATCAACAGGTGTTCCTGAGGTCACACTAGCGCCTGGTGGCGTAACGTGGTTATCCTGCAGAACTGCACAGGGCACCTGGGAGAGACGGGGCGACGCTGGCGCCGACATTGCAACTTCCGACTCTGGGGAAGTGACTGGTGATTCAAGAGGTGCCTGCGGCCACGGCGGCAAAGACGACAGCCGCAGGTGCGGCGCCTTCCGTGGCAGCGTGTGGCAGCGGAAGAGAGGATATGGGTCGGGCGAGGCCGGGCGGGAGCCTAAGCTGACCCCACACAGCTTGATGACGGCGCCCCCGTCCCCTTCCTCTGGGAGGACCGGTGTGCCGCCTCGGCTGTCGGGGCCCCGGTACATGTGAACGTCACACACGTCCGAGTTCCTGTTGGGCCGCTGGGTCTGCCAGGTGGAGTCCCCCTTGACCCGGAAGGTCACGCTGCTGGAGATGTCTCGCGCCGACGAACTCTTGCCGTCGGCGAACACCGGCAGCAAGCTTTTCACTTTAGGCTGTTCCTTGCTGACCACTTTATAGCCATGTATAGGAGCGTGGAGGTTGGCCACGGTGGACGGCTGGGGCTGGGGGGCGGTGGACGAGGACGCCGTGCCCGCCATACTGTTGTTGTCACTACTCATGGTCACTAGTTCACCACCACTATTAATAGCCGTGTGCCACCCCTGACCGGCCTGCACTAGTTCCCACTCATCCTCAGCATCATGGTAGCACTGCTCCACAGTGCCATACAATGGGTAATGCCACAGTACGTCCCCCACAAGCACCTGAAGTGAGCCTATCACCTCCCCCGGACACCGAGCGACGTGTGCCTCCCCCACTGTGCCATGGCCACAACTGCCCGTCCACCCGGGCCCACCAGTGCCAGTCCGCCGTGGCGCTTGGCACTCACTCCCCTGCAGCCAGCAGGCCAGGTCGCACCAGTCCAGCGGCACTGTTCCGTCCCCAGACCTCTCATCATTCTCCTCCTGTCCCTGAGTAGCGCTGTTCCCGTTACTGAGAGAACCATCGATGAAGGGCACGGGTGGGCAAGCGAACCTGGTAGGCAGGAGGTGTCGGTGGCGAGGAGGGTTGTCCTGGGGCAGGGCAGCCGGGTGGGGGCGCACCAGACGCCACTCACGCCTCACACCCCGCAGTCTCCTGTCACGCTGCTCCTGTCCCGCGTCACCTCGCTGCTGCCAGCTGTCTCTTTCATCCTGCTCGCTGCGTACCCCAGACTCACTCTGATGCTGGCCACGCACGCGAATCCTGTCGGTACGATCGTCAGAGTTGTTCCGACGAGCCGGAGACCACGGGAGTCCACTGGGTGAGTCGGGGGCACACAGGGAGGCACAGGTCAGCGTGGCACCACGGTAATCTATACCAGGTAGTGTGGGGGCGGACACCATAGATCCTTTCTCACGTCCCGCCACCACACACCCACCACCCTCCACATCTCCATCACTTAGAGCCTCACACGCTTCCTCCTGGTCTATATTTCCTTTAGCTTTCATTTCAACTTCGCCAATTTTCGTGCCAGCGAAGGAGGGATTATGACTACTTCCTTCGGGGAAAGTTACTGTGGATTTACCACGACAATCCTGAGAAGAAAACAAAAAATATGAGTCTAGAGGCGCGCCAGGGGAATCGAGAGATGGCTGGCAGGCCACAGAGCCGCTTCTCGGTAGCACTGTACACGTCGGATCCGCCCTTGTTGTCGGGGGTGGGGATGATAGTTGGGGCAGCTGTTGAGAACGAGAGGGGAGGGGCTGGGAGGCGGTGAGGTCCTGCGGGGTGGCATTCACGGAGGGACTAGCCGCTGTGTAAGCAGCAGTAGGGTTACCAGCAGGAGGGGCACCGGCCGGAGGGGCACCCGCCAGAAGGGCATCAGCAGGAGGGTTACCGACCGTGGGCGGCGGCCCTGAAATCGCACTAGGCCTATACCAGGGAGCAAGAGGCAGGACGGCACCCGTGGCAATACTGTCCACCACCGGCGCCTCCGCAAGGGGCGGCCAAGCCTTGCCTCTTGCCACACACTTCACGTCGCTCTCGCTACACACACCGTAATGACCACTGCACACCTCCATAATGTCACCTGGACCACAAATCACTGTTTCTCCACCTGCATTCCCTTCCAAGACACTTGCATCAGTATCGACGAATGAACTTTCCTGATTATGAACGGTCACAATGTCTTCACTGTGCACTGTATGATCCTGCGGGGTTGCTTCAGCTTTGGGTACCTTTGGTACTGCCGGCGGCGGGCAACGTCCGCCGGAATTAAAGCAATCGCCACAGAGGTCCGGGTCGTCCACACCAGCTAAATTGGTCTGTTCCTGGTCATTCTTTCTCAGGGTTCGATTACTGTCACTGAACACGTCCTTCATCATATTCTGCTCCTCTGTATTAAGACGGTGAGAAGTCACACAGCTGCTGCTGGCGGCGCAGGGAGCGTCGTGGAGGAGGGACTCGGTAGGATAGAATACAAGAGGCCTGCGCGGCGCCTGGTGATGGTGGCACAGTTCACGGGGCACTGGTGGCAGTGTGTGAGGCGGGGGCGACCCATCCTTTCTCACTCCCGCTGCCGCAATCGTCCCCTCCCCTGCTACAGCATGCGCTGCCCTACGACGAACCACGTCCACCAGCTCCTCTCTGGGGGTCAGACACCGCGGGAGTGGAGGTGTAGTAAGTTCCCGGGAAGCTGCGTCATCCCGTGACACACTGCCGACGGAGTCGCCTGCCAGGGCAGGGGTAAGGATGCCGCTGGCGCCATGGCTGGCTAGCGACAAGCAAAGTGCACCACCACCAGCGCCACCTGCCGACGCACAGCTTACCGTGTGTGGCGGGTACACAGTGTGGCAGCCGCGGAGACCTTCCGGGGTGTCACCTTTCGTCTCTACCCACGGTAAGCTGTCTGACCTATGCGTGAGGTGGCCACCTTCGGACAGTGTACGCAGAGCCTGCCTCCCACACCCTACGTCGACACAATGACCTGACTGACTTCTGTGCAACAGCGCTTGGCAAAGGGCCGCGCCTTGTCCAAGTAATACCTGTGATGCCATGGTTCTTACGTAGCCAGCACCGTCGCCAGCAGGGATGACCGGGGAGGATTCCTCGTCGTCATCTCCGTAAGACGGGTTCCACTGCCAGAGGTCTTCGGAGGACGGCGCGAACCTGCCCAGGCTATATTCACTGTCAGCGTCCGTGGCCGCCGACCCGTCAGTAGAGAACACCTCCCTACAGGAGTACCAAGTGCCTTCTCCGCCCGCGCTCCCACTCTCGTTATCGCCCGAGCTGCAGGTATTGAAGGTGAAGAGAGATTCGTCATCTTCACTGTCAGAGACGAGCGTCTCACCGATGACTAGGTTATCGATACTGGGACAAGAGCTGCTGACAGAAGATGAACTACCATCAAGGAGCCAGGCGTGACTGACCGGCTGCACTCCACCTGGCCGGCTACTAGCGTCCACACACACTCCTCTTGGCAGACCCAACAAACTTTCTGTACCTTGGTTTAAGGACGTCCCCTCCTCCTGAAGGTCGCCTGGGGTTACCCTGAAGCCGTCAGGGGCGGAAGGAGGAATGTCTGAGCCTAGGGCGGCAGGGAGAGAAGTGTGGCAGACTGAACCCACAGAACGAGTCTGTGCTAACGCGTTCCCTGGTGAGGTTACACCATCAGTGACGGTGGTGGAGGCAGGGCTCCACGTGCAACCAGCAGTGGTAAACGAAGAACCAGCGGCAGTGAGAAGAGAAGGATTGAAGCCAGGAGAGTCGTGCGAGCAAGGGAGACACGCAGGACTGCTTAAATCACACGCTTCTGGGGTGCTGACAAAATAACGGGTCCTACGAAGGGGAAGACACGGGACAGTCCGGTGGACGTGGCAGGAACTTTGACAGCCTCGGGTGGTGTGGGCTGGGGACAACGTGGTGGTGGTGGTCATATCACTATGAGGACAATCCACGGAAAGAAGAGAGTCGTCACTGTCGCTAGCACTACAGATGCTCTCCTGCTGTAAGTGGCATAACTGTCGCCTCGCATGACTGTGGCACCCCTGCGTCAGCTGGTGCTGCGGCTGTAGAGGCACAGACACGGGGTCTGGTTGCTGCAGAGACCCTGCTGACCAGCACGTTGCCACAGCACTGGTCAAGCCACCGTCTCTGTCAGTCCACGATGACTGTCGTCTCGCCTGACCCAACGCTGTGAGCGCTAATGATGCTAATGCCGAAGGGGATCCGTCCAAAGGCGCCTCCTTATCCAGTGGTGGTGATAACTGACCCGGTGGGGATTCTAGTAGTGGTGATAACTGCTCTGGGGTTGAATCAACGGGTGGTGACACCTGCCTTGGTGGGGATTTTAGTGGTGGTAACAGCTCTGGAGGAGACGCAACAGTTGGTGATAACCGCCTTGGTGGGGAATCTAATGATGATAACAAGTCTGGTGGGGATTCAACGGGCGGTGATAAATGACCCGATGGGGATTCAACAGATGGTGATAACTGATCTGGTGGGGACGTAACAGAGGGTGGCAACGGCGCAGGTGGGGATTTGACAGGTGGTGACGACAGAACTGGTGGATATGTAACAGGTGATGATAACTGATCTGATGAGGATTCAACGGACGTAACAGCTGGGGATATACGATCTGATGATCCCACTGCTGTTGATAAAAACTGTGACGATGACGACTTCAACGATAATGATAACTGCTCTGGTGACGACCTGACCGGTGATGGTAACGGTTCTAGTGACGGTACCTGCTCTAAACGTAACTTCAGGGGTGATGCTAGATGGTACAACACGAGTCTTCCGAGCGATACCTTCTCCGCTGGTGCTTGTCCCTGCGTGAGGAGCGACTGTTCCGCCTGGGGCCTTGCCTCTGGAACTGGCTGTTCCTGTACTGGTCGCTCTGAAGCAGCCATCTCCTGTGCTGGTGACTTTACTGGTGACGGGGATTGCCTGTGTGATAAAACCTCCCGCTGACAAGAGTCCTCGTGCCCCGGTGCCTCCTGAAGCAGTTCTAACCGCTCCAAATGTGATGCTACGGAAGCGGGTTCCGTATGTAGCACAGCAGGTAATGCCGTATGTGATGTTTCTGACGACGAGAGTGACGTAACCGAAGAAACCGGCGGAGGGAGCGGGTCTGTTGGGGACATCTGTTTCTTACAGGGTTGTCGTGTCTGGCCTCGAGGGCGGGGACACCTGGGCAAGCACGGGTCATCAGCAGGTGATGGTACCTCCAAGGACGTGACTGTCCCAAGCGCCTCCTCCTCCTCAAGAAGCGCCTGACAGGACGCGAGCAGCTCTTCAGACGACCATTTGTCTAATGGCAGCTCCTGCCCTGGGGAAGAGTCCACCTCCCGCGCGAGGGAATCGAGAAGAGTGTCTCTACAGCTCCGCCGGGTCACCCGTCCATCGACCTCCGCCGTCGTGGACGGTGGAGTTGCCATGTACCTCACAGTTACCACGACAATCGCTTCACTTGATCAGACGACAGCACGCGTGCACTTTCCCATTATCCCCAGGTACTTGGGTCACACAACCAACACCAAAACCAACACGCGAATCCTACGACTACTTTCCTGGGTCGGGTTTCCCCCGGCACGCCCGGAGGACGCGGCGGTGGCAAAGGAGGGAGCGAGGAGCAGCGTGGGCAGAGCGAGGGCGGGCGTAATGCTGGGTGGAGAATGGGCGTGTCGGGCGGTGTGCGAGGCGCAGTGTGAGTGCGGGCGGGTGACTGGCGGTCGCGGGGGTGTGGACCCGGCTTCACCACCACCAGGACCCGGCCCGTGCCAGCTACTGCTCTGCTACCAACCATTGCCCTGACACGCGGCGCCAATGTTCCTGCTGCCGCGATCCCGCCACATGCACCACTGCGGCATCGAAGCCGCCCCAACACACACGCGCGCCTGTCCTGGGTTAGAGAGGCTGGCTCACAAGCACACGATATGCACCGGTGCCTTGGGGACTGGAGGCGATGGGATGACCCCCACGTCATAATCAGTGCCGGAGGGCCGCGAAGACCTGGCGCCACCGTCAGAAATTCTCGCCAAAATACATTAAACATACCGTCGCCAACTTCACCGTCACATGATTACGTCTTGCGAATTCACCGCAAGTCACCCAAAGTTTCCACGTACCGAACTACCCATCATTACCTGGGTAATGTGGCGAGCAATACGCAGTGCAAGTAAACATTAATTCTCAATGCAATTTTGCCCCGAGTGGTTAACTGACAGGGGTAGCGGTCCCACAAACTGTATGTGGACAAACCGCCAGAACACTTTCCACTCCTTACCTTAACGTATAAATTATGATGTTTACGAGGTCTTCTTCCCCCACCACAGCTGGGTCTGGAGACTTACCTTACCTTCAGTTTGCCATATGATGGTATCGGAGGTCTACCTCCACAGCTGGGTCTGGATTCTTACCTTACCTTACGTAACGATGACCCCGTTGGTCTACTCCAACAGCTCTGGCAAGGACCTTTACTTACCTTACATACATTCCAGGTTGGTATCTGAGATTTTCTACTCCCGCTGTTAGGCCTGTGACAAAACAGCCGTGATATTCCTCTGCACAGGCATTTTCTCTTTTCCAGACTCTCTACGACACAGCCCAGGGAGATACTAACGGATACAAGCAATGCATTAAACAATCTTGGGCCCATGATGTTTACCCTATTTCAATTATACGATCTCTTGCGCCTTCAGATGTCAGTGCTATTGTTTTACAGAATCTCCCATGTCTGTCGAGAGAACCGGGAACCATTTTTGAGTGAAGACTGGGAAACATACTTTCCAGGATTTCCCCCAAGGGCAACTGAGCCCGAGTATCATCAATCCCATATTTGCCAGGGTGCGCACGGTCTGCCAGGACGCTACCTACACCTGCACGTCAACCTCTTACGACACACTTGACAACCACATCACGTCAACACACACAGACCTGACGACGTGGTAACGCCTGGCGACCGGATCACGTCACCTTAACACACGTAACTTGACAAAAGCAATCCTGAAGACGATGAGCAATGACACAATTGGCCAGGAGGTACAATCGTGGGAAGCTTTTATGGCTATATTTAATATCCACGGTTATAGCTATAATCAATATTGACAACGCTGTAAGCCACTGGATAATTAACAATTAATTAACAGCCATAAAGGGTGCTGAGCCCCAATCAACTACTGGGTATTAAAACATGCTACCTTCAGAATGTAGCCTGTTGTTAACTTACCGTCCTGGGGACGCACCTAGGATGTGACCAGGAGACAAAGAGAAATGGCCTTGGAGCCTTTATGATGGGGCTGGTTGTCTGGAAGAGACGTCAAGGAGAGAGAGAGAGAGAGAGAGAGAGAGAGAGAGAGGGAGGAGGAACTGCAGGATGACCCCTGTGTGAAGACGCGGCCTCTGTACCGGCGAAGTAATTGCTGATTTATAAAGACGGCTGAATGTCATCGTCTGCGAGGGATGTATTTCAACGAGAGCCTTCCTTACATAACTCTGCTATGTCAGGTGGTCAGGCAGGTGGCCAGGCGAGCAGACAAGACAACGCTGCCCCTCCGGTCACACGGACCAAGGGGGAAGTGTGCCAAAAAGAAAAAAAGTGTAATGCACAGTCATGAAATGGCTTCATAGTATCGTACGAGGCTAGTGCTCATGGTACTGACGTTTGAAGCCAACATCAATGCATCTCACTTCCTGTAACTCAAAATGTATAGTTCACAAGACATAATGCTATCAAATCTGATACATGTACCACTTGAAACAGTTACATTTTTCATGGCTTGTTCAAAATGGTCATCTACACAAATGGCGTACCTCAACTTGCACAAAAAAAAAAAAATCAACAATGATATATGAGTTTTGCTTCTGCTCAAAAGCTTTAGATGTAGCTCACTTCCGTTCCATCAATGACTAAATACCTTCATTCAGTGAAAAGATAAAAGCCTTATCACTACGTCTGCTCAGACCTGTTGATGAGTGAGGTAGCGTGTGGCTTCCTCTCTTATCTAAACTATCGCTTAGGATCTGAACGTGGCCGTCCTGGGAGGCCTCCCCTCCGGCAGGACAGCCCTAGCCCGGTATCCTTCCAAGACACCCAGGTCACAAACCGACCCCTGATCACCCCTAGGTGCTCCTCTCCTGCAGGACAACCCTTGTTTAGCGTCCTTCCATTACACCCTGGTGACCGGGCAGTCTTCTTCCATCGGCCGCTTGCCGCCGAGCTGACCATGTGATGGGAAGCGGCGGTGCAGCCCGGCCCGGCCAGGCCCTACAGGTGTGGCCAGTCTCCTGCCTCACTGCCGCGCCCACCACGCCCTCCACCCACGTTATAACCCACACTCCACCCTCGACACAACCGCCTACACCCACGTCCCGGCACTCCACCCTTTTTTACACCCACTCTCGCCACCCTAACCCACCCCAAAAAAAAAAAAAAAAAATCCTTTCAGCTTTTCGATTCCATTCCGGAGGCTTCCCAAGTGGTTTGATGCCCCTCTAGTGACATCAACTCAATCTTACGATGACAGGTTCATACTGACGAAACCAGACGAGTAAAGTTCTCTCTACCCTCGTGTCCAAAAGTGACACTCGAACCATTCCCAAGAGCGGTGTTGCAAGGCCCCTAGGACGATGGAGAGGCACCCGGTGCACGATAGATAATACAGGTGTATGTAGGCCGGGGTTGGCACTCGACGAACCGATTTAGATATCTGGCACATCATCGGAGGAGCCATCTTGGCACTACCCCTACCGTACCATCATTTCCCCCTTAGGGATGACTCAGGCGGTGAGTAAAATGGTGGGGATGAAGAAAGGGGTGAGTAAAGGCAGATGGCTAAGTGGTGATTTAAGGGGTGGAGTGGGATAAATGCAGAGGTGAAATGGCGGTGTTCCACCTGCTGGCAATGGATGGGTCAGGCGGAGATGAGAGATGGCAGACGAGTTACCCGTGCCACTGGCGCCCGGCACCCCCGGGCAACCAGTGAGCCAGGAGGCAAGCCAGCAGTTAAGCCTGAAGGTCCTGGAGGTGTCCTAGCGAGCAACAAAGTGTATAAGGCAAAGAGCAAGGTTACGGAGAATAATCCTAGATGTTTAGTCACGACACGGGGTACGAGACAAGACCTCCAGGGTCTGTATCACACGACACAGGCTAGCAGACAAGACCTCCAGGCTCTGTGTCACACGACACGGGCTAACAGACAAGACCTCCAGGCTCTGTGTCACACAACACGGGCCAACAGACAAGACCTATAGGATCTGCAACACGAGATCAGATCAGCTGGCTTAGGGTGAGGTGAGGAGGTTGTTACTACCGTGTGAATGGCATCAGTGCCTACACCAGCAGGAGGGCAGGGGTGTGGCACCCGCTCCCCCTCCTCCTCCTCCTCCTCCTCCCCATACCAGACCACCGGCTGCATCACGCGCCGGGATACCTCTGGCACAGTCGCGGCACTGTGACGTCATGGCCAGGTGGGGCAGTGCCAACACGCGCCCCGAGGGATGCCGACGAGGGGAATATTCAGTTCCCCTCCCCCTCCAACCCGGCCGCATGACTTCATCACCACAGCTACACGGAATGAACTGTTAAATGAGCTGTGGAAGCACAACAACTGGGCTAAAATAAAACAGATTCATGTACCTTGGAATACAAAATGCAAGTATGTTAATCTTATAAATTGTATCCCTTTACCTACAAGACACACAAACACACACACACACGTGTGTGTGTGTGTG
>JAYMFT010370124.1:0-21735 GCA_038088735.1 Panulirus argus
TAATAAATCCCTCCATTAGTGACTCTGAAACAGGGGATTAACCCCCGCGTAACACCAACAAATAGAGATTGATAATGAAGGCGTAATGGAATACCCAGAAGCCTCGCGTGTTTGTCCACCGGCGCGCTAAAAATGTCCAAGGCCTGTGAGACTCGTCCATGAAGGATAATGCTCGTCGACCAGTTATTTTTTTTTTTTTCCCCTCATATTTTTTTTCTCCCCCCCATTACGTCGGAGGTTTGAGAATATGATTCACATTCTCGTCCTAGTCTTAGGGGGTGGATCATCCCGCCTGTTTTGGTGTGGCTTGTTATGGTGGGTTAAATAAGACTGTGGGAGTTATTTAGACTCGCACGGCCGGGGTTTGGGATGTTGTGTGTGTGTGGGGGGGGGGAGGGGAGGAGGTGTCAGGGTTTAGGGAAGGGTGGGTGGGGGGGGGTGAACCCACTCTCCTTACCAGACGTGGTTGGTAGCGGCCCCCCCCCCCTAGGGAGACGTAACTGTCACCTGCATCATCCTCACCTTTGTAATGGTCGTACCAGGATGGGATTTATGCGCCAGGACCCGGTAGGTTTTCGTGGTGTGTTTTGGTAGCGTTCGAGGTGATCCAACCACCACCCTCCCCATCCTCCTCCTCACCCCTCCTTCCCCACCTCTCTCTCTCTCGTCTGGATATCGGGTGGTGCTGGTGACGGCTGCGAAGTGAGCCAACTCCTCGGTGGTTGTCAAGGGTCACTCCCATGGCCCAGGTACCTGTCGGTTCTCTCACCCATACCCACAAAATAGACAGTCTCGTACATAACACGCGCAGCTCGTTCGTCGTATAGTTTCGTGCGGTGAGCACCACGCGCTAACCCTGCCTCTTGGCAGAATCTCGTTGTAAGAACTCATAAGTAAGTACTCTCTCTCTCTCTCTCTCTCTCTCTCTCTCTCTCTCTCTCCAAGGTCTTTGTGAAGTTCTACTCGACACGGTGAGTTTGTTAATGTGTTTGGTACGCGTTCATTTTAAGCTAGAGGCAGCAGATGCTGTTTAGCTGACAGTTCCCAGAACGAGTAAGTGATGGATCATGGTTGAACACCTGGTGTGATCTTCGAGGAGGTGTTCTACCATCGCAATAGCCTGCGTTGGCTGGGCCCAGGCGGTGTTGGGTTGTCTGTCGACCAAGCAGGAGTCTGTTGGCTCTCATGTCATGAAGTGTGGACAGGTCAGACTTCCGACCCAATACAGGTATTCATCAGGTGTTATCAACTGTGTACCTGCACTGATGAGAAGTTTAGACGCCATGGGTATGTCTATCGTGGAAGACAAAAGAGTGATGGGTGTTTCAAGTAGTTAATCCAGCTTGATGAAGTCTTTGAAAGACAAATGTAGAGATAGAACAAAGTCTTCCGTTTGGCCCTCCAAAAACAACGTGCTCCTCAGTTGGGTAAGTTCCAGCTCTCCCGATGTGGGGAGAGTAACGCGATAAAGAGCAGTTCAGCATACCGGACGGGCACAGGCATCATCAGTCACGTTGGAACAAGGTGGAAGTCCTCGTAGGAGTGGCAATGTGTGAGTACATTACGTCAGTGAACAAAGCGATGCAACAGTTGCCTCTTTCAAAATGATGGTAGGGTGGATCTTGCAGAGTTTCAAGACGAGAGGGTGAAAACCCAGTGATTGACGCTTTTCAAGGCAATAATATTCTCAGGAACTGAATACTGCTATGTGGTCACATCACCCTACAAGGCAACTGAAATTACAGAATTAAAAAGTGTTCAGGGATCTCTCACGGCCCTTATTGATGCGGCGAAGGAACTGAACTTTTAGGAACAAGTGAAAACACTCGGGAAAAGAGATGGGAAAATTACATCTGCATTTTCACCTGGAAAATCGTAGAAGGCGTGGTCCCTAAGCTCACAGTTGGAAAAAAAAAATCCTTTTTACCTCGACAGGAATGCAAGTGTGTGAAATATCACCCCAAATCAAAAGGCGCGATGAGCATGAAAAGAGAAAACATTTTAGACATCCATGGCCTCAAGACTGTTCAGCACATTGTCTGCAATCGTCAAAAAACACTTTTTTTTTAACGTTGGAGGCTCCAGTCACGGATAAAAGCCCACACCAAGGCCGGGCCTTAATTGAAATATAGAGAGAATTATGAAAGGGAAAAAGAAGAAAAAGGTGAATGCTCTTTGATTATCTTTTCTGATATCTTACAGACAACGCATGCCAACGAGAACGGTCTGTAGTGTGTGTGTGTGTGTGTGTGTGTGTGTGTGCTCGGCTGAGGAAGGAAGCCAAGGTAAGATGCTCCACTCACCCTCTACTCGTTGATTAACAGTGAGTGCGATGATTGTGTCCCAGGTGTAGGGACGGTGTATGTGGGGAAAGACCGTAAGAAATTTCCGCACCCTCGGAGGGTGTATTGGGAATGATAAATGTTCATTCTGATGGCAAGTGTAGCCCGTGGAGGGAGCGGGAATGTGTGTGTATTCTGGGAATGGCCGAGGGTAGTAACAAGGGAAATTAATGAGTGCTCTGACGACGTGTTGGTGAGGCGGCAAAATTCTCGCATCCCTCTGATTGATGGCCCCGTAAGGTGAGGTGTAATTTGTTGTCAGGTGAGAGTAATGAAGAGCCTTAAGAGGGGAGGGGGGGGGGGAGATACTTGCAGGTGCTCAGGGTGCTGGATGGGGGACGAATTATATATCTTACAATGGTTCGGGAGGTCTTCTACCACCACAGGTAGGGCTGGGACCTTACCTTACCTTACGTATACCTTAGGATGGTTTGGAGGGTCTTCTACCCCCACAGGTAGGGCTGGGACCTTACCTTACCTTACGTATATCTTACGATGGTTTGGGAGGTCTTCTTCTACCCCCACAGCCGGGTTAAGGACGAATCTTTGGTATTAATACGAATATAAAAGAATACATGGAGGTTTTTATGTCTTATATCTAAAGACTGTAGGTGTAAAAAAGAGCTGCAAAATTTGTCTAAAAACGTGTCCTGTATTTGCTCCAGAAGGTGGCGAAGCAAGATGAAGGTGAGGTGCGGGTGCCAACTAGCTGGTGGCCAGGGATCCGGACGTCCGTGATGACGCTGACTAAAAGCCGGCCAACATCACACTCGCCCCCGCCCACCGCCGACCACAATGGCGCCGTATTTTATCTTTATTGATTACATGTTTTAGGCAAATATAAAGGCGTGTGATACCGGCTCCTCCTTTCCTACTATTTAGCGTCTTGGCGTATCATTAGCGGGATCGATCAGGTGTGTGGGAAGAAATATGGGCGGGAAGGACGGGCCCAGGGCACGAGGCGGGCCGTGAACGCGTCCCCTCACTCTCCGACCGGAGCAGGAGGGGGAAAGGGACGGCCTGATCCTCCGGCCGAGGTGCTGGTGCTGCAAGGGTGCCGAGGTCGACCTTCTTCTCCCCGAGGGAGGTCGGGAACTGGCAAGGAGGTGGGCATCACAGGTGTAGAACCCCCTTCCAGTCTGACCTCACTTCCGTGGGTGAAGAATGCGGAGGCGAGGGCGAAGTTATGCGTTCTTCAGGGAGGTTTAACTTGAGTAGAGCCACACTTGACTTAAAGGAGTGGATGAAGGACTAGTTGACGGGGGCATCGGGAGTTGCACAGTCCATATCCCGTTTTTTCTTTTATTTGATCGTCTTCAGCTAGTGGCGCCAAGGTGAACAACATGCCCTCAGAAAACATCGAAGACGTCGCTCGCCGTCGCTCCAGACGTCGTCGATCACAGCGTTTTTGCTGCCGTTTCCCCTGCGGCCGCCTCCGTCACGCCCACCGGAAGACGTTTTTAGGCAGTTTTTGCTCTTCGCGGGGTTTCTTGGCGTCTCAGACGGGCTGCCGGTAGAAGGGTGGGGGTCTTCCATGGTCCTCTGAGAGCCAGAACCGAGCTGGAACAAGAAGGCCCTGGATGGATCATTTCAGCTGCTTCACAGGCCATGGGTCGCTGAGATTGAGACCAGCCTGGAAAAACGAGAACCTAGACGGAACGCTCCAGTTGCCTCACAAACCATGGTTCGCTCAGACGGAGACCTAGCTGGAACAAGAAAACAATGGATAGAACACCTTAAACTGCTTCGCAAACACTGCTGGAAGGCTCAACCGTTCTTGGAGCGGGTCTGGAATTAGATAAAAAGAGTATATTACGAGGGCTTTGAGTGTGTGTTTCTGTGTGTGAAGTGGGGCGGTGTAGCCAAGGGGCATTCAGCTGCACATGATCCAGAGGTAAAGACCAGGTAGACTGCGTGATGGTGACGCACTTAACTCGTACATGAACCTGAGGTAAACTTTGTGAATTGACGCGCTTTAGGCGTACACGTTCCTAAGATTACCTCTTGGTAGAGTGTTGTGAAGCACTTCAGGCGTACGGTATCCCGAGGTCAGCCCTTAATAGAGTGCGTGATTTTGATGCACTTCATCTGTGCAAGGTCCCACGTAGAGTGCGCAGTGCTGACGCATTTCAGGCGTACATGATCGTAAAGTTAACTCTCGGTAGAGTGTGTGACGATGACGCACTTCAGGAGTGGCTCTCGGCCTCCCACACGCCATAAGCCACACATATTCCTTTGACCTTTTTCTCTCCTTCCTCCTCAAGTGTTCATGATTTTAACTCTCCTCCCACCTGTTACCCCGTCTTCTTGTTGGTATCTGGATCTCTCTCTTTTTTTCTCTCTCCTTTCTCTTCTTTCCCGTTGTATTCATCTCTTTTGTACCATATCTTATTATCGTATTCTTTACCTTGCTTTCTGATTCCCTCTTTCTCATCTTCCCAGGTGTTTAGCATTCCTTTTGATTCGTCTCTCCTATCAGCACCTTTGCCTTTTCTCACTTGTTTCACTTTTTCTCATATTTACACTCTTATTTTCTTATCTTTTCCTTTTAGTTTCTTGGTTCTTATTCTTCCAAGGCCTGCCTTCACCGCGGTGATCCACTAGGCTGTTGATGTTGGTGGACTGTATTAGGGTGTAACAAACTACAGCTTGGCGAATCTGTTTTCGTCCCATAGTTTAAGTAACTCATTTCCGTCCAGATTAGAAGTTTTAGTCGGTAGTCCTCAGCGTACCTTAATTTCTGTGGCTGGTCTATGAATAATTTGGCATTTTTCGTAGTTCGCAAACTTTTGCGTCTCACCGGATTAATTGTTCGCATTTTGTGTCTCCCCTTGAACGGCTGACGTGATACAGATTGGGGACTATACTTGCATTTTTCACGTTATCATGATGTCTCTTTCTCGTTTATATTTCACGCGATTACATCCAAATTTCTCCTCAGATATTCCCAGTAAGTTTATGGTGACCCGAAAGAAATAAAAGAGTGTCGTGAGTGTTGCAAGTGCCGCCGTGTGAGCCTTATAAGGGCTTTGGCGAGGGAGGTAATCACTGAGGCTCTGTACTCCCTGGAACGCAAGACGGGTGAGGTACATCATCATCATCCATACCTGGGAAATCGTGGAAGGTATATAGGTACCCAGCTTACGTTCGGAAACAGCATTCTACTGGCAGGACAGGCGTGGAGGACTTTCTAAGGCACTGCCACTCAGATCCAAAAGTGTTTCATGCACCAAAAGGGAGAACGCCTCACACACCCGGGGCCCCCAACATAATTCAGCACCTTGCCATCAGCCATCAGAAACAGCCTGGGATGCACGGTAAAAAAAGAGTTAAAGATTGCACTGGACAAGTACCTTCAAAGTGTGCCAGACCAACCAGGCTGTTGGGGGTACCACCCACCCACCTACCTTCTTTCCCAACTACCTAACTACCTACCTAACTAACTAATTGTCTACTACGACGGGATTTTGCCAAAAACTTGGGGCTAGACCATAACGCTCGAGGCACGTCTTGCTTGATGAATAATGCTGTTCCTCTCCGCCGCCAGGCAGACTCCGTAACTGTCTCTGGTGTGTAGGGGAGTGGAGGGCGGAAGTTATACATGGGAGGGAAAGGGTCGAGGTTATTCAGGGAAGTGAAGGAACGGAGTTATTCAGCAGGATGGTGGGTCGTGGTCGTGGTCTTGTGTACCTGTGAATGTGGTAGGAAGACCCGGTACCGCTCCCGGTACCCTTTACCTAGCACCGTTGCCAATACCGTGATCTGATACCGCGCCCCCAGTACCCTCACCTAGTACTGCCCTCAGTAACCTGGCCTGGTACCGCCCCCAGTACCCTAACCTGGTACCGCTGCCGGTACCATCGCCCCCAAGTACCCTAACCAGGTACCGCGGAACAAGTGTCGTTCATTATCTCATCCATAGCAGTGAAAGGAGTGTAAACATCCGAGGCCTTTGGAAAGTAGAGTGTGCAGTGCAGGTACTCAAGAGGGTCCTGGATTAGTAGCGACAGAGTGTACCAGACCAGACAGGATGTGGTGGTCACGTGGGCTTACGGGACGCGGCTTCTAACAGTCTGGTCGACCAGCGCCCCTGCTCAGCAGTCTGGACCCAGCACTGCCGATGGGGGTTGAAGAAGACCTCCCAAGCCATCGTAAGGTATACGTAAGGTGACGTAATCCCTTCCCTTAAGGCAAATCTCTCTCTCTCTCTCTCTCTCTCTCTCTCTCTCTCTCTCTCTCTCTCTCTCTGTAACCCACTAACTCTGATCACCCTCGACACAGGTATATTTTCGACAGAGCGTCTCCGCTTGATGTATGAGGTGGGCCAGGAAGGGCCAATGGTGTAAGCGGCTCAGGACAGGTGATCTCTGGGCCCCTGTGGGCCCTGACACTCATGTAAACAACTGCTTTGGGTAGCAGGGGGCCCCATGGGATGCCAGGGAGTGCCACCACCTGCTTGCTGCCACTTGCTCCCCCCCACCCCCCGGGGAACATGGCGTGACGCGCCCGTAACATTTTCGGGCGAGGTCGAGGGAGGTCGCGGATTATGGTTGGAGTCGTTGCAACAAATCAATTGATTTCCCGTCATCCGGGAATCTATTCATTGATCTGCTCGCGTGGCTTGGTGGTGCTGGTAGGGGAGGGGGGGGGGTAGTTGTTGTTGGCTGTTGTTCGTGCTGGTTGGTTGACGACGAATAGGGTTGGTTGGTTCTTGGCTGAGCGGAATGGCATGCAGACGGTGTTGACGATGGCGATTGGGCTCGTTATGGACGTAGTTAGCGTCGTTGTCTGTGGTGCAGGGTGGTGAGTGTGCCAGCTTCCGAACTGGGCCCTCAGGTGTCATGAGGTATTGGGAATGGGTAATGGGATTATTCCATGGTAGTGGAGGCCGCAGGTTGATGGCGTCTGAGGTAAGGCAAAAAGGTAAGATTGGCTCTAGGGTAAGGCTACAGTCGCCTCTCTCAGACCTCACACACACATAACCCACCCTTCGAACTCTCTCTCTCTCTCTCTCTCTCTCTCTCTCTCTATTTGCCCAACTCATGTTTATGCTTTACCTAGACAGTGAGATATGTTAGTTCAGTTATATTTGTTTGGATAAGTCCACATGTCGGCTTCCTTATCCCCCCCCCCTCATTCACTCGAGATGAGGCCGTCACCCCAGGACATGTGCCTGCTTTCCTCCGCGCCATTTTTACGTCAGTAAGTCGGACACATCTATGGGGATTTGATCGAGGCATGTGTACGGGTGGAGGACGCGTGTGTGTGGGTGTGTGTGAAGGTGTGATGGGCTTGCCTCCCCTCACTCGTGTCACTAGTTCTGAGAAGGATGAGCTGTTCTGCCTATCGATCTCCTGCTTGTTCCCTCTTCTTCAGCCCCCCCAACACCTGTGTTATTTTGCTTGTTTCTCTCGTTACTTTCTCCTGTTGTTCCGCGTTACTTACCCCAGGGGTGGGTGGGGGTGGGGGGTGTTGTACCGTCTCGCAGGTGCTGTTCGTCTAGGGGGGGGGGGTTGGTAAACTTAGTTCGTGGCCATGTTTTCCCGTCGCAGACTCCGGGCACAACTTGTCCAAGTTCGCGTCACCAAGTTTGACTTTGCCTCAGATCTCTCGTCTCCCACACACGACTCTCTCTGTCCGTTTCTCCTTGCCCATGCCTTGACATAGCCTGTCCCACGCCCATGGCTCTCCCTACCGTATCCATCCATGCCTTCGTTTTACCGTTGTCTTCGCGTCCAATTCTCGTTAAAGGAGATCGTCAAGGAGGTCCGTCTCTCCGCCCAAAACACCGCCGACGGAGACGCGAGTTGGTGCGGCAGCGCCTCGAGAGAGCTTTCGTACCACCAGTGCCCTCCAGTCGCCTCTCTCTCTCTCTCTCTCTCTCTCTCTCTCTCTCTCTCTCTCTCACTCTCTTTGTATTTTGCAGCTTGTCTCCTCCTCCTTCACCACCTCCTCCTCCTCCTCCTCCTCCTCCTCCTCCTCCTCCTCCTCTTCCTCCTCCTTCATTCTTCCTCCATCTCCCCAACCCCTTTCCATCGTCTTCCCCACTATCTTCCCACTCACCAAGGCACCCCCCTCCCGCCTCCCCCTCCCCTCTCTTCTCTCCCACATCCATCTCTCTGCGCGGTTTCTCTCCCACGCTGCCTGCTTCTCCCTGTTGTTGTGTGGTGGTGGTGGTGGCAGCGAGACGGGCAAATGGTCTGTATGCAAATTAATCACGGGAGGAAAGACGGCCCTCATGGTCAACAGCACCGTGCCCTCCACGTGGTTGGGACGGGAGGACGCGCGCACCACGAGGTAAACAAGATGAGCATCAGCGTGGTGGCCAATGTGGCCGGAGAAATTACCGGTTAAAGAAATAAATGAGTTTAGGCGAGAACAAAGAAGAGAGTTGGGGGGAGCCAGAGGAAGCAAAAGAGCCTCACTACCATGTCCAGGAAGGCGGAGGACCCCCCCCAGAGCGGTAGAGAGACCACGTGGGCCTGCGGGCCGCGTCTTCCAACAGCTTGGTCGACCAACGACTACAACCCAGCAGCCTGGGAGCTTGGGCCCAGCCCAGGTCGCTGAAGAAGGTTTCGAAGGCCCACCGAAGACTTCGTCTGGCATTCGGAAGGTGTCTTCATAACAGGAACTTGATATCACCGCGATGGTTCAAGAAGTGTTTGGACAGATGCCCGTCAAGTAGGCAATAACAGCCAAGATGTGCATGATGTGGTAGACATGCCGATCCCGGCTGCCAACAGCCTGGCTGGACAGAGGATCAACACTGGCGGTTGGGTTGGAAGCATAGCTGTAAGGGGTAAAGGACCTCCTACGGCATAGTAAACTTAAGGTAAGGTAAGGTCCCAGACCCAGCTGTGAGGGTAGAAGACCTCCCGAACCATCGTAAGGTATACGTAAGGTCCCTGACCTACCTGTAGGAATAGAGAGTGTCAGAAACCATGATAATGTATATAGGGAAAGTTACATTGGGTTACTGGGCAGCGTTACGTCATGCTGGCTCACACCCAGTCCGGATTGATCCGCGGATGGACTTGCACGAACGCCCCCCGGTTTGTTTACCGTATTGCTAACAATTTCGCGCCCAGATCCGCTTGGGAAAAGAGAAGCGACGGGTGGCCGTAGCCGAGGCAGAAAATTGGCAGATTTAGTTGTGTTTTGTCCGTGTTTGTCGGTTTGTGTTGAATGTTAAAAGAGTAGAGAGTTTTATAGAGTTGTATTAGAGCAAGAGGTAATATAGACATACCCTTAACGTGTGTGTGTGTGTGCGTGTTTATATTCCCTCACTCAGTTGCACTTGTGAAATTTTATGGTGAATTTTCGGAGGATTGTTTGAGATTGATAATTTCGGAAGGCTTTAAGCACAGACATGGTTAAGGTAATCGTTCGGGACCCTGTCCTACCAATGCCTTCCTTTACCTTACTTTCCGTCCGTAAGGTAGCATTGGCAGGTCGACTGATATGGTTTGTGCGTATTTTTTTAAGGGGGTATGAAAGATCGGATGGGGTGTAGGGGTTGGATCTGGCCGAGTGAGTGGGGCTGGGGTGCGTCCCCGAGGTGTGGGGGCAGGGTGGGGGTCTGGCCAATTGAACCCAGCGTACCTACACTCTCCTTAAGTGAGCTCAACAGTGAGCCATTGAACCTGTGTTAATTGTTAGTTTCTTAACCTAGGACCCCGGTGCCCTGTTGGACTCTGGTGCGGTGCCTTGTTGGACCGTGGTGCTTTGTTGGATCCTGGTGTTCTGTTGGACTCGGGTGCTCTGTTGTACCCTGGTGCCCAGTGGGACTATGGTTCTCTGTTGGGCCCTCCCCTCTCTCTCTCTCTCTCTCTCTCTCTATCAATCTATCTTTACTATTCTGTCTCCGTGTATATAGATTAGGAATTTGAGGGTACTATTACTGTCCTCCAGCTGACGACCTCGTCGTCAGGTCTTCTTGTTACCCTTCCTTCCCATGTATATGATTCATTACGTATTTTAGGACGTAATTCCTTAGTAAATAATCCTCCCTGTCCAGGTGGCAGCTGCCTAGCAACCCCAAACAATGTGGGTACTCACCCACGCCTCGTGTAGATCAAACTTTGCCTCCTATTAATTAGTGTGCAAAGTTTGGCCAGGCGTGGCCAGCCCGGCCTGCTGGCCTGCCGTGTTTACCAGCCTGAGCTGGGGTCGTAATGCCCTGGTGAGGAGGACTTGCCTCCCTCAGGGGTCCGAGGCACGATTCCCCCTAGGCTCCAGGGGTTGTATGGGATGTGCAGTGGGGTATGAGAATGTCCTGACTGTAGCGGGTTTCAACGGCTTGGTCGATCGACGACCCAAACTCAGCGAGCTGTACTCAGCCCGACCTGTGAGAGGGGTTGAAGTCCACCGAGGGACCTCACCAGATAGATAGTCGCCATCATACTCTCTCTACCATCGCCACCACCGCTCTCGCGACAGGAGCAGTGCTGTCGCCCCCTCCACCACCACCACCACCCTCCACAGTCACCACCAGTGCTATCTCTCTCGATACCTCCAACACTCTCAGCCACCATCTCCACCAGCCGTGCCTCTCTCGATTCCTCCACCACCAACAGTCAGCCACCATCGCCTCTGTGTCTGTCACCATCACGTCACTACACCACACCTCATCTCTACCGCCATATTCCAACGCAGTTGTTTCCTCCTCCTCCTCCTCCTCCTCCTCCTCCTCCCGTCCATCCTGCTGACCTGGCCGGCTCCCAGATCAGGTCATCGTCATCCTCAGCACTCTCGGGATCCCCAGCTCGACCACCCTACCTACACCAGAGGGACCCCTCTTAGGGAGCGAGACCTTGGCCTCCAGGGCTGGGTGTCTGCCAACACCCTACACACACCAGGTAGGGTGTGGAGTCGAGCCTGCTCTAGGTGTAGGGAAAGTCGAGAGAAACCCCTAGAATGTATGACTTCGGCCGGCGGTAAAGTAGTGAGGGAATGTCTGAGAAGCACTTAGCAGAAGGCTCCGGGGAGGAGGGAGGAAAGCTGTGAATGGCGAGCGCCAGGAGAGATAGGCTGGGTTGAGGCGGCACGAACACAGACGTTATAATATCTGTTTCTTTCCCCACGCCGCTAAGCTTTGGAACTCTTGACCCTCTCGCACCCCCCAACAATACCAGGCCCCTTCACAACACTGCTAAGCTCTTTACCCTTCTGCTATCAGCAGTGGTAGCAGTTGCAGTGGCGCTGACAGCAGTAGTGGCAGCAGCAGTAGCAGCTTTAGTAACTGAAACAGCAGCGGAAGTGGCTGTAGTAGACGTAACAGCAGCAGTGTAAACAGTAGACGTAACAGCAGCAGTTTCAGCAGTAGACGTAACAGCAAAAGCTGAAGCAGGGACGGTAGGTCTGATGTGAGCCACGCCATTGTCAGCGCTATCGGCTGGGTTATATCAAACCGATACCACCTGAGCAGGGTACGATGTGTCGGGGTTATCGGGAACTTCCTGCATTGTACCACCCTCAGGGTGGGCGAAGGGTGGAGCCTGGGCCGATTTTTTTTTTTCTCCCGAAGTGAAATCGGTTCTTGAACAGCATCCTTAACGATGTTCATCTGTAACAATGTTCATCCGTGAAAGTGTTCATGTGGAGCTTTGTTCTTCTGTGGCGATGTCCTCATCAAGTGACGTGCGTAGGCGAAATAAAGGCAGAGAAAGAACTTGAAACCAGTAGATATTTTTTTGAGGGAAATTTGAAACATTTACTTAGTTGAACGAAAAGGAAAATTTTAACTGAGGTGAGAGAGAGAGAAAGAGAGAGAGAGAGAGAGAGAGAGAGAGAGAGAGAGAGAGAGAGAGAGAGTATTAAAGACAGGCGTGTTCTCTGGGACTGGTCCAGTCGTGAGGTTCGCCATTAATGGCCGTGTGATCAGACGGTGTCTGGTGTAAACAGATTACATCATAGCCCGGCCCGAGGATGGGGTGCCCACACACACACACACACACACACACAGCCGCCTGCAGGGGATGCCTTCAGGAAGGACCTCACTCCCGTCGGCTCTCCTGACGAGCCCGACCGTGTACAGGAAGCAGATTTATTTTTATGAAAAAATAAAGTTGATTTTTTTTCCTTCACGACGCTGCTTCCTCATGAGCAGGTATAAATTGGTGAGACATATCACGTATTTTATGCTTCGGATATTCATGTGTGTGTGTCTCATGACTTGATATTTTTGGCGATAATATTCTCGGTTCAGAAGATTAAGAAAAAATAACATGGTAACGGGCCAGGGAAAATTCTGCCCGCCTGGCGGCTCCCGGATTGGCCGAGGACACGGAACCCGGCAGCGGGTCTCGGCCAATGGGATCCGGCCTTGGGGGGGGAGGTGATTGGGAGGGGGGGAGGGAAATTTGAAGGTTGTCGATCTGCGTTCGGGAGAGGGGGGGGGGAGAGATTACGGCGATGGCGATGATCCGGGGGCCGGAGAGATAATTGTCCGGAGGTGATGATGATGATTGGGGGGGGCGATAATTGGGGGGCCAGTCAGGAGGGGGGGAGGGGGGTGGTTGAATTCGTTTTAGGTCGAACTGGACGTGGGTGAGCGGGAGGACTGGAGGAGCCCCCGGGCCTGATGCGTGTGTGTGTGTGTGTGTGTGTATGTACTGGTCAGCCCGCGCGTGTGAACTCCACGAAAACGATCGGCCTCGATCAGCGTCACGTGAGAGGCGGAGGCCTGTGACGCCGTCACCGCCGCCCGTCGTCCTAAGACATGGTCCTGCCCCGGGGGAGGGTGGGGGGTGTGAAATTTTGAATGCTCTGGGAGGAGGGGGTGAGGTAGGTATCTGTCAGCCACCCCCCCCTCCTCTCTCCCCCGTGTGCCGCTTGATGGTCATGACTACTCAACGATGCCCGGGGGGGGAGGTCATGTAGGGTAGGTGTAGTTGTTTGTTGGGTGGTTGTTGACATTCCCCTCCCCCCCTCCGATGTTGTAGTTCGGAAAGAGAGAGAGAGAGAGAGAGAGAGAGAGAGAGAGAGAGAGAGAGAGGGACGTCTTCGCGGAACCAGAAGAATTTCTGACTTGTTCTTCCTGTTTTCTTTGTCTTCGTCTCGGCGCTGAAAAATCCCCATTTTTCTCCGTCCCCTCAAAGCCCAAGTCCCTCATTGTCTTGTGTGTTCACCTCTCCCCGTCTTCCCGTCTTTTTTCTTGCTGTACTCTTGATATTTACTGCTGATATTTGTTCTCTGTCCTTTTCCTGGTCTTAGATTCATCATCTTTCACTTCCTTCCTTCCTTCCTTCATTCCTCCCTCCCGTCTACATCCGCCACTTTTCGCGCGTCTTTTCCTCCTAGGGTGTAACGTTAAGGCAAGTAACCCTCTTCCCCTCCCTTCCTCACCTGCTAATCCTTCAGACCCTTCCGTTCCTGCTTGCCGCTTCCTTTGCACCCCTACACTTGCTGTGCCAACTCCCCTGTACCTGCTAGCTCCCCCTCCCTCCCCTGATTCTCTCGTGTCAGTGTACCTGGTGCATAGAACCCGTCTCTCATGTCGGTACCACACCACTTAACCTTGTATCCCTCACCTGCGTCGCCTCCCTAGTCATGTGTCTCGTACCTGCTCACGCCATCGTCAACCTGCTGCTCTGGCCTAGTCGTGGGGGGAGGGAGGGGGGTGGGGGGGTTGAAGAATTGCGACACCATCGTAAGGTATACGTAAGGTAAGGTAAGCTTAAAGGCAAGAGCTCTTTCCTTCATCATCGTCTAACCCCAGTGCTTGTTTTGCACTTCTCGCCCACCCCTGGGGAGTGGAGCGCCTTGCTTTACTCATTGGTGGTGGTGTCAGGTCTTCCCTGTGTGTGTCCCTGACCCGTCCCTTACAGTCTGCGTCCCCCGACCATCTACCTACCCTGCTGTATACCTCTCTGACTGTCTACTTCCTCCACTGTAAACGTCCCTACTTGTCTACGTCCCCCGACGTTTACATCCCCCCTGTCTGCCAGTTTGCCTGGGTTCCTCCAGCCTCTGATGCACTGAACACTACTGCTCTGTCCTCCTCCTTGCTGCCATCTGTCTTTTCCCTCGCTGTTCCCCCTCCTTTTTCCTTCTTTTTTTCCCCCTCACTTGCTCTCGCTCCTCTCACTTCTATCAACGCTCTTCCCTTCCCCCTGTTCGCAGTTATCTACCATAGCATTCCTCTCTCTCTCTCTCTCTCTCTCTCTCTCTCTCTGATTTACTTTTATCCCACCATATATGATTTCCTTCACTTTACAACTCCTCTCCTCACTTGTCTAAAGCCACTCCCTGCCCTCTCTATTAATTTACTCCGCCCATCACCCTCCTCCATCTGCCTTGTAAGGTTCCCCCCGCCCCCAACTTCCCCTCTCGCTCCATCAAGGTATTGAAATTCCATCCCTTCCGTCGTGTCTATCCATCTACCTTGCGCCTCCCCTCGCTCCATTACTCTCTTCTAACCCCATTCGATAGATTTAGCTCCCTCTCTCTTATCAGTATATTGCAGTTGTATCTCAGCTGCGTCCTGTCGCCTCCCTCCTGACCTGGCTCGGGTCAGGTCAAGGGGCGCGGCGTGGTATTGTAGCGTGTAGGAAATAAGAGTGGGAAGAGTGGTGAGTACTGGAGGGAGAGAGGTGGCGGAGGAGTGCGTGGACTGGTGTCTGCGAGGGAGGCGTGCGAGGACAGGGATAAGTGGAGACTTTTGCTGTGGCCATCCCCCTTGATGGCAGCGGCTCTCGGGCGTCAGAGATGTAGATATATAGACAGACAGACAGATAGATAGATAGATAGATAGGACTGTATTTTCTATATTACTCCAGGACTTTCCTGACAGATTGATGGCATATCGGTCATCAGAAATCAGCACTCGGTCTTCATAGACGTGGGAACGCCTTATGCTTTATCTATCATTCGTTTTTCCACTTCAAAGGGAAAGAAAGGAAGAACACTTCGTCAGTCTTCTGGAGGATTTCCCCCCTTAATACACACACACTCACAGACGCTTCCGCCATGACGCTTCACACCTCCCCTTGCCCAACTGTCTTGTTCAGTCGCCCCCCTTTCTTTTTTTCGGGTACTCAGGTCCTCCTCTCCCCCTGTGGAGGGGTCTGTCAAGCGAGTGGAGCTGTGGCCACACCTCAGCCAGGCCGGGACGTCTCTCTTCCGTTACCAGGCCGGGACACTTCAGTTTTTGTCCCACGACCAGCATGGGACATGGGTGTGGTACAACCAGGCCCAGGGGATCAGTGTCCCACGACCATACCGCGGACGAGGTCAGTGTCCCAAGACCAGTCCGGGACGCAAGTGTCCCAAAGCCAAGCACGATCGGAATGTCCCTTCCTCTTCTTCTTACCCCCCCCCCTCCCCCCACAACTCCATCTCGTCCCCCCATACCAAGTTCTAAGTCAAATTCTGAGCTACATCTAAATTTCCCGAAATGACTTTCTTACCCAGTCATTACCTTCACAAGTCCTTGTGTTGGCCTCTCATTAACTACTCTAAGAACTCGTTAATGGCTGCTCTTACTTCATGACTGCAGTTCATCGCCTCATGTCTCTAGCCTGCTTGTCTAGACGTGGCGCACTCCAACACCCGTGGGCCGAACGGCGACTGGTCCCATGTCCATTTAAGCTGTTGGCGCGCCTGGTGCCCACTCGAGCATCACTCCCCTCCACTTTAAAGCGTATTGTTTGGAAGTATTTGCGTAAGTGGGTCTCGAAGCCCGTTTGGGCTCTGCATCCACTTGAGTGTGCCGCGGCAAGCCATTGCCCCGCTCTTCAGTTAATAAATGCAAGTCTGTTATTCTTCCATGTGAATCCCCGATCTGTTTCGCCACGTAAGGCGTTGTATCGGACTGTGACGATCCGCGGGAGGCTATGCTCAGCGCTGTTATATTTAGCTTTTCCTGTTCCGTTACGGTTTTTAATGTATTTCTATTTTCAGCCACGCCCTTAACGTTTCTCTGAACTTCTCCGTCTTAGAAAATTCCTCTCGTATAATTCACTGCTTCGTTTGTTTTCCTGGTATTCGACCCAGTGACATGTGTACTGTTACTCGACCAAGTGGTGTGCTTATCGTCCTCCCAATTCATTTACACTGGGTCCCTCAGACTGTGGTGGTCTGCGCCCAGCCTCCTGGCGTGACCTTGACAAATGATCAGTCAAAGCCTGTGTTTTGCCGCGCTCGACCTCGCCTGACCCCCTGCTTGTGACCTCCTGACCCTGGTCATGGGTTGGGAGGCAGCTGGGAAGGCCTTACTAATTGCTGTGGTATGGATGAGGCCGCTTGTTAGCCACGGCAAAGTTAGGGACGGGTGGAGGAGGGGTGGCAGCAGCTGTGTCGATGTAAGGTCAGCTGTTTTGGCCTGGACTGCCGAGGGGGAAGTTAGCTGTTGCTGAGCCGGCGGTGGATGTCTTAACTGTTGGTGTCGGTTGTATTTGTGGTGGGGGTCTGCAGTTGTTAGCGACCGGGTCTGCGGCGCGGGGTTGCTTAGACGGGCAGCCGAGCTACCCAAAGGACTGTTGGATCACCTCTTGTGTGTATGTGGTGATTGACACATTAAGGTACGTGTAGAATACCAGTATATGGTTTCCGATTGGAGGCAGTTATCGTATATATGCTTCTGGGTTCTGACTGTTCTCCTGGTAATCACAAGAGCGTCATGGGTCACCATAGTTACCCTTGTGGTGGGACGGGGACTCCCAGTCCCCTATATACCCGTACAGCTGTGGTTTAATGCACACGACTCCACCAGGGATTTGTCTCCCGAGTACCTAGTAGAAGGAGTTGGAGATTGTCCGTCGTTCGTGAGGGAGCTTTGCGTGTGTCGGGAAGTTGAGGCGGACCGGCATTCAGTAGACACTAGTCCAAGAGCCTCTCCCATCGTCACTGGCCAAGACACAGTCTTCGTGAGACGTCCCTCTGAAAATTTAAGATGGAGGAAGGATAAGATTTCCACCTGGAAGGCAGAGCCTCTTTGTTGAAATAAGTCAGAGAAAAAGGAATATATATACTGCATAGCTTGAATGAGATGGCCTTAACTAGTGCTTTAGTTACCTGTGCCATCTCAGCTAACAGTAAAAAAGAAATCAGTCTAAGGCCCATATCAGCACCCTACCTATAATTGTATTTTCCTTGGTGCTGTTGTATCTCGTGTATCTCCTACATGCATCATCTGCTGTATCAGAGTATCTATATAGCCTTAAGTATGACGGTACGACACTTTGAGCACGACGGTGCGATTCTTGAGTATGACGGTACGACCGTGGCAGAAGCATGATTGTACAACCCTTGAGTATGATGACTCGGCCCTTAACCCGGCCCTTAATGGTCAAGTTCAAGGGTTAGATCCTCGTATCCTAGTCTCATGTCGTCGTTCTCAAAGATGGCAACATCGTGCTCAACGTGGCCAAGGGATTCACTTACATTGTCATCATACACGCTCGCCATTTCCCGCGTCAGCGAGGTAGCGTTAAGAACAGATGACTGAGCCTTAGAGGGGAAAAAAATCCTCACTTGGGTCCTTGCTCTGCTACTCCTTTAGGAAAGTAATACAGGAAGGAAGCATTTCCAGCCGCCCGTTCCCGCCCCTCTCAGTCGCCTTTTAAAACAAGCAGGGAATACGTGGGAAGTATTCTTTCTCCCCTATCCCCAGTGATATATATATATATATATATATAATTGTTGGTTTAAGCCACACTCCTGCGTACGTTAATCTAATCTCACCGTCGTATTCTTGTTCCCCTCGGGGCGTCCAGTATTGTTTAAGATGTACCAAGACGTGTTAGAAGCAGGGCTGGTCTTTGAGACTGACCCCCTCATACAGCCATCAACTCATCCAATTATCCTACGTAAGTTCAGGTAATATCATGCTATCTGACAACCCAAAAATCGGTCACATGATGCTGCGCATATGATGACAGATGAACTAGCAACACATGATTGTCTTAAGGTATGAGAACAAAAAAAATTGTGTTAATCAATTACCATGCAGAAACGTTACAGGTACATTAAACAGTTCAATCATAGACTTAAGCAAGCTCATTGGTGTCTGTCATACAAAAACTTAGGTAATTTTAGAGACGTTATATATTTCAGTCTTTTATATTAGACAAAGATGGTAAAAAAAAAAATCTATGGAGACAAAAAAAAAGTCTTTTTTCACGTCTTTGCTTCAGATTTTCTCCTCAATACGGTTCGAGATGTCTTCAGAAACGTTTCTAAATTTTGGGTTAGATTTCTGACGGGGTCAGCTTGTCACTTTGTGCCCCGGTAACGGGAGTGAATCTTCTCCGTCTAATTAACTTGACGTCGCGACTCTAATAGCAAGATGGTGAGAGCTCCTTGAATACGATGTCACAAACCCTTGAGCACGGCGGTACGACTCCGAAGCACGACGGTACGGTCCTTGCACACTACGGTACTACGACGATTAGGGACGACGGTGCAACCCTTGTGTTATGCTGGGTCTGGTCTGTGGCCTGACATGCTCATACCCGAAGGCCGAGTTGTCTTGCTCAAACCTTATTCCGTGCCAGAGTTAACATACCGCTTATCAAATCTTTATTTCACAAAGTTCTGCTTATAAAACTGCGTAACAGACACTAAACATACTCATACAGTGGCTAAATATTATGTATGACTCTGCTAAACTGCCCGTTAGGAAAATGAGAAGGAAAAACAAAATATTAGATACGAATTATATTAAAACCGAATGTATGACTCTGCCAAACTGCCCGTTAGGAAAATGAGAAGGAAAAACAAAATATAAGATACGAATTATATTAAACCGAGTCGAAAGTCTTCATGAGGAATGCGACCCCACGTTTAAGAAGTGACATCTGGCGAGCGGTGGCCGAACTTCAGTGTTGTTGACACTGCGCCGATGTCTAGTGTGTCATATACAATCATATCCGATTCACCCAGTGGCGGATTTTATTGACAAGAGCATCGTCTGTTTATAAATCTAACTCAACATATATCTGTTGATATTCATCAGTAATTCATTCTCCATATGCTGTACTTAGTAATACTCATTCGTCGCATCCGTATTCTTCATCTTACTCACCTTATACCTACTCCTACTTACCAAAAACGTCCCTTCCCCAGTTGATTCAGTTCGGTATCGTGTTACTGAGTGTGGAAAACAGATTTCTAAGTGACGGTATCTTCACCACAGAGGAATTTGGCCTCGCTTTCTAGGGAAAAAAGGATCGTGTCAACATTGATTGACAACTGGTCTGAAGAGACCAGCTGAGAAAGGTTTTACCTCCTCTGCAGACATACCTGTCTATATCACACCACTCAAGACTGTCTTTAACAGACAGCTAAGACTGTGTGTATCAGACTGTTTAGACTGTCTATATCACATCACACTGGCCGTCTGTGTCACACAGCACAGACTGTCTACATCAGACAGCTAAGACTGTCTGTATCACCCCTACCTGACCGTCTACGTCAGATAGCTCAGACTGTCTAAATCACACCACTCTGGCCGTCGGTATCACACAATTTAAACTGCCCACACCACTCTGATCGTATATATGAGACAGCTTAGACTGTCTAAATCACACCAGTCTGACCGTCGATATCGTACAGCTCAGACTGTTTATACTACACCAGGTTGACCGTCTACATCACACAGCTTATACTGTCCACACCACTCTGATCGTCTATATCAGACAGCCCAGGCTATCTATATCACACCAATCTAACCGTCTATTTCAGAGAGCTCACACTGTTTATATAGAACCACTCTGACTGCCTACATCTGACAGCCGTATCACACCTACCTGACCGTCTACACCAGACACCCCTGGTTGCCTATATCGGACACCTCTAATTATATCATACAGTTCTGAACGCCTTCAGCATATTTCAGACAACCCTAACAATTTGTACCTCACTCTCAATACTCGTAGTAGACCACCATATGCGCATTGCTAGCTATAGTAACAAATATCTATCTACAGTGCATAGTGTGGCTCTATCAATCCTACGTAGCTCTCTCGTAGTATCACTGTATAAGCAAAGATCTTTTCGTCTGTGCTTGGTGAAGGAAAATTTAATCTACATCCACCAGATTGATACCTTCGAAGCTTGAATGGATGCGTTCTTGTTTTTTTCATCCCAAGACTTAGAATAACATACTGTTAAGTGGAGAAGCTACCACACTCAGAGAGAAGCAATATCACTGTAGTGGGTTAAAGATGGTTGAAGCGAAACATCTTTGTCCTGAAAACTACCAAGGTCATTTAGAGGACGTAACAGCTAATGAGTGCGTTTCATTAGCATTGGTTGAAAAACAAATGGATTATTCGCAAAGATTAGATTTTCTCGTCGACTGAAAATGGTTACAATAAATGGGATCTTGTCGGACTGAACCAAAGTATATGCTTATCAATTTTCAAATCACTCGGACCCAAAAACGTCGCTGTGTTACCGATTGCTGGAAAGAGAAAATAAGATTTGATAACGAGAGACATAGCGAAAACCACATGTCTTGCCACCTCTGAAGGCAGACATTGATGATTCAGTGCCACAGACGTTCTCTCACACCAACCTAGAAAAATATAACGATGTCCAAACAACAGCGGTAATGTTGTCCGGTGATAGATGCGGGTCGCCTGACCTGTGACCCAATTAAATCCAATAGAGCGACAGCAAATCTTAAACTAAATCTGGGCTTATCAAACCGAGATTCTTGGAGACTGAGCCTCAACTCAATCGGCCCAAATATGACAGAGTGGCGCTAAAAATAAGAAAAAGAAGGAAAAAGAAAAAATATATCCAGGGAAAATAGTAACTGTGTCTCCGGCTTACGGAGATAAACATACTTAGCAATAAATACAGGAACTTAACCCTGTATATCCCGCTGGATCACGGTCCCTCTTCTTCATGTGTCTATTCCTCCGGCAAATCTACGGGCTTCACTTCCCACACTTGGTGACTACTTTAATTGGTAGCAACCACTGTTGCAATACACGGTCTCATGGGACGGCCTCTCACTACAACTTTAGCCATCTCGGGAAGCAGCATCACAGTACCCGACCGACTTTCTTTTTTCATGTTGAAGGCGCCAGTCACGGACAAAAGTCCACATCAAGGCCGGGCCCTTATTGAAATGTAGAGAGAATTGAGAAAGGGGGAAAAAAGACAGGGAAAGTATTTACGAATTTTTGAGGAAGTGAAAGATCTGTCTCTTGAAATGAGCAATGTCATAGTTATTTGGAAAGACATGAGAAGGTAGAGAGTTCCAAAGCTTCGACGTGAAGGGAAATAAGCAGTTATCAAAACGGCACACCCTTGACTTGCCAATGGCCACACAATAATCATGTAACGCAGCAGCTTGCCGAGTGTTCCGTGGTCTAACTAGTGGTGGGGGCACACAAGCAGCCAGTTCTCGGGAGCAAAAGCCAAAGTAATACCTATAGAA